>CM051497.1:27843228-27947401 GCA_028031935.1 Paedocypris micromegethes | reverse complement strand
TTTTAAATAAAAAATGATTTATTTTTTAAAGGTTTATAGTGATTTTAAAAAAGTAATTAGTACTTTATAAGTACTACAGTAATTAGAAAAGTATTCTAAATCCAAAATTGTAAAGTAACTAGTACAGTAATACATTACCTTTTAAGTATCAGTGACTGGATGATGTCACAGGTGTGATGTCACAGTGCTTAACAAAACCAAAATACTGCTTCTTGATTCTATCTTGAAGAAGAGCTGAACATGGACATTATCACAAGAGTCTTTCGTTGAGAGAAAACTATTCATCTAGCTTAAAACTAATCACAAACTGAGATGACTTGTTATTTTCGAGTTGCTTCAAAGATTTTTTTAAATGAAATGTTTTTCTTTTTCCTAATCATTTATAGCTATAAATATGATATACAAATATGAATATGTTATGGAGATATGCAATTGCACAAAATATATCCTGTATGAAATATATATGTAAGAGTATGTATTACTTTCATCCTTTTCCGTCACCGTGTAAATCTATAGATCTTTATAAATATATAAAAAAATTACAGCACATCATGAAAATGAAAAAAAAGTGAACAATTATAAAAGATGAAGTTAAAAGTAATAAACAAGTCCTTTTACGCTGTGAAAGCCAAAAAGTGACTTTCCCAGAAGCTGGAATAAACTGTAAACAGTCTCGAGAATGCGGATTGTATTTGTTATCAGCTCCCAGCAACTGTTCACAATATTTCCTGGTTTATACGGCCTTTGTTTTATCGGTGGATTAAAACGCTGCAGTGATCACTCGCTCTTACACAACCTCCGCATTTAGGAAGACCGAGGCCGCAGAAGCCCCGGTGCGTTTCTTCCTCGTCCGTTTATTAAGAATTGAGTTGAAAGCCATAAATCCTTAAATTTATCCTGCTAGTCTGATAAAAGCTCACAGATGCTGAGCTTCATGTGAATATATTTAATAGGCCATAAAGATGTAAATCTTATGAAGAAAGCTTCCAGAACCTCTTTGATGACTTGGTTGGGTTGCTATTAAATCTAATTTACAGACTCATTAAATAATCCAGATTCATGCCCAAACCTGACAGCGGATCAATCTCTGAGCTCAGACTAAACTATATTTAGAAGGCAAGTCTTCCGAGGTGGAAGTCGACGACAACTAATCTTTCACAAGGCCATATAGATTTGGTTTAATGTACCTGGAGGTTTTATGGCTGGAGATTTAAGATGCCGAGGTGACGGGCAAACTGTCCGAGAAAACCGAAGCGCTCCATCTTAACGGCAGCAAACTCCAAAGGAAAAAAAAAATTAAAAAACAATAGAGACTAGTTCATTTTATGACCATGTTTGTAATGGTGTGACATCATTGCGTTTAAGCAGGACGAAGTTGTAGATGTAGATTGAAGAGACTTGTAGAAGTTCTGTTCAACGCTGAAACGAAGCTTTCTGCTAAGACAGGGGTGTCAAACTCATTTCGCATAGCGGGCCACATAAGACCTAAGGAGATGTCAGGCGGGCCGGACCATTAAAATTATGCTATACTCTGCATTAAATATCAAAAATATCATGTATTTTCTTTGTTTTGGTGTAAAGAATCACAAGAACATTAGGAACATATTGAATTTTAATGAACTATGCTTTTACAAAACATTCCAAGAATGTCCTCTTAATTCCTTACAAATGTGCAATTTACCTTTATCATTCACATTTAGGCATTGCAACTTATCCCACTGATTGTACAAAGGCACACAACTTAAATTGGTAATGAAAAATATAGTATTGCACTTGAGGCTTTTAAAGAACTGAATTTTAAACCACTTATATAAAATATAAATTAAATCCCTGCATACACCTTACAAACCAAGGAGAGTGATATTAAATGTGCAATGAAGAAAGTCACATTCGTAAACTTCATAAATGAAGCATGCAATATTTAAATGCAAACAGTATTTAAGCCTTAAATACTGTTTGCATTTACACTATTTATCCATCTTTCTCCGTTTGGAACATTTTGATTAATGAGGTTGTAGCGGATAGGTAGCGGATAACACCTGTTTTCCGTTCTTAACAAGATTCTGTCCGCCTCAGTGTTGCAGCGTTCTACTCCGATGGAAACGCCCCTTAGCGGACAATCAATAAATTGCAGCAAATTTTTATTTGTTTTTTTTCTATTTTTTTCCAAACAATTCGGCGGGCCTGATCGAACCTACTTGCGGGCCGGATCCTGTGCTAAGAAGATGTCTCAGGGATTCGAACCCATGACCTTCTGGTAGGATTCAACGACTTTTTTGACTCAAATCGAGATTTTAAACGTGGGATGGTAGAAGCTATTTTAAAATTATTTTAAGTACAACTAATTGTACTAGTTTTCCAATTTACTTTGCAATTTAATAAGGGTTCATTAAATTTTACTTTTGATAAGTGAGAAAGAAGTGAATTGACAGAACTGGCTCATTCAAAGGAAGAAAGATTGAAAGATTAATTTTAATTTAATTTGATTCCTTTCTTGATCACTGAGTCCCTTTTCTTGTAATTTACTCACTTTTTGTATTTCATGTTATTTGACTGTATTTTTATCTTGGTAATTTTTGTATTTTATTTATATTTGATATTGTTATCCTTATATCTACTGTTCTTATTGTACTTCTATTCATTATTCTTTTTTCGTATTTTCATTTTGCACATTTTATTGTATTTCCAGCATCCCAATGTTAAAATGCTGGAACGACCTAAACACATTTCACTACATGTACCATGTATAATATGTGACCAATAAAATTTGAATTTTTTAATTTGAATCTTGACACACCCTGGATTGATCGGTTGACCAATCACAGAGCAGGACACTCACTCTCAGACTCTCACTCACGGTTAAGTGTAGGCAATTTTACAAAATATAGTTCTGATGTTGTGATCCACCAATTTTAATCTGCACGTTTTTGTGTGTGTTTAAATGATATAAATCTATACAATTTAAATGTTGACTTGTATAGTATCAGGAAAGACCTTCAACGTTTCGATGTGCTCGCTCTGTACGCTTTCATTTCAAAATTCGCTTGTTGCGAACATTTATAAAACAGTTTCTAGTTCAAACCATTAACTCAGCAGGTTATCAACTCGTGGAATCTTAAAAGATGGTCTGCGTGTGCCAAGTCCTGTTGGAAAATTAGCATCTCCATTAAAGTGAATCGCACACACTGTACTAACTCGTAAAACGCCAAGTGTTGTTTTAACGTTTCGGTCAAGCTTTCTAATACGTAGTGGCTGTAATAAAACAAGCTTGGAATCTGGAGCAGGACAGATTTAATCACATTAGGGTAGTTGTCAAACTCCCTGAAACTGTTTTCCCTCATTGAACTTCTCCTTCCTTTCTCTAACAAAGGAGAGGAAGTCTCTACAAGAACCATACTGTTCTCTGACCGACATTTTGCTCCACTTGCTTCAAGGGAATGTTTGGGAGAACGGTGCCATTGTCTCGGGACAATACAGCAATGGTACATCAGAACCGAACAGCACAGCACTTCTCCCGCAGGCCTTCTGTCCTCCTGAAGCCCGCACAGGTGACGTCATACACGCGCACATACGCCAATCCGCCTCTAGAGGGCGCTGCACAATCAAATAACGCAACACCCCTCGTCCATTTTCACTTCTCTGAAAGGAGCACCATTTGTTTTTTGGATTGCAAAGCATGTTTTAGCATCCGAAAAACTCTGTATTTACTATAAATACGTATCAAAATATAACATTAACATGAGTTATAAGACAAGTAAGAATAATTACAATATTCATCATCATCATCATAATTTGACTCAACAGACACATCCATTCATGCATTCATCCACCCACCCACCCACACATACATCCATCCATTCTTATATCCATCCATGGTTTACAGGTTACAAGTTTAGATAAGTGCAAAATTAAAACTGCTGTTCAAAAAAGATTAATTACAATGCTATTAATGTAATTCTATTCTAAATACTCATTATTATTAGTGCTAATTAATACTATATCGATGCAAAATATTGAGAACGGAAGTAGAAATGAAACAACGTAAAAGAAAAACATATTTAGGATGATCTTGATCTTTTTAACGTTCTTGAAATTGTAATTCAGAAATTGTTCATCATTATTAGTCTAAAGGGCAAAAAGCAAATTTTCAGAAAAACAAAACAAAAAACAATTGTGTTTACTTCTGTAACTGTTAAACCATTATACAGACATGTTCCTATTATCTCAGTTTTTATTATTATAACAAAGTTATTACCAAAGTAAAGAAAATCTATCCACCCCTTCATCCATCCTACTATCCATCCATCGCTCTGTCTCTCTCTCTTTTTCTCTCTCTCTCAGACTCCATCTCTTTCTTTCTCTCTCAGACTCCATCTCTCTCTCTCTCTCTCTCTCTCTCTCTCTCTCTCTCTTTCTTTCTCTCTCGCTCTCTTTTTCTCTCTCTCGCTCTCTCTTTCTCTCAGACTCCATCTCTCTTTCTCTCTCAAACTCCATCTCGCTCTCAAATTCTCTTTCTCTCTCTCTTTCTCTCAGACTCCATCTCTCGCTCTCTCTTTCTTTCAGACTCCATCTCTCTCTCTTTTTCTCTCTCTCTCTCTCTCTCTCTCTTTCTCTCAGACTCCATCTCTCTCTCTTTCTCTGTCTCTCGCTCTCTCTCTCTTTCTCTCTCAAACTCCATCACGCTCTCTCTTTCTCTCTCCCTCTCTCAGATTCCATCTCTCTCTCTCTCTCTCTCTCTCTCTCTCTCTCTCTCTCTCTCTCTTTCTCTCAGACTCCATCTCTCTCTCTCTCTTTCTCTCTCTCTCTCAGACTCCGTCTCTCTCTCAAACTCCATCTCTCTCTCTCTCTCTTTCACTTTGGAGAGAAGAAAATTAATGCGCACACATTCTCGAGATTTGCTGAGAGAACTTGAATATGCGGCTTACAGCAAACGGTTTAGAAAAGCTAATCCTCTGATGGCAATGATGCATGTTTGCAGTCTATATCCTCTGCAGTCCAACGCAGCAATGTCCTCGACTCCGTGTTAGTATTCCTGTAAAGTAGTTGCTGATCTCCAGCACTCTGCATCTTAGATTAATAATGAATCAAGGCTTTTGAACACACACACACACACCCCCAGCCCCCATTCCTCCAGCACGTATTTTAAAATGCCTTGATTTTGATGAAGATCCTTCGTTCACACTTTCAGGCACAAAATATGTAGACAGTTTTTGGTGGGAATTGTATTGTCGGTGAAATGCGCCCTGAGCTTTGAAAGACCAATGCATTATATTTGCTTCCTGTAGCTCAATGAGTTGATCGTGGACATCCAACACCAAGGTTTGCGGGTTCAAGTTCCACCCTGAGTCATTATGATTCAGTTAGATCTTTCCAGTATAAAACTTACACTCACTTACAGGATTATACAATGCAAAATTAAGACTGCTTGTCATTTTTTAAAAAGATTAACTCTCCTATTATGTTCGGGTCAAATTGGCCCTTTTTTAAAGTTATTTGAAAAAGTTACAAGTATTTTAAAAAGTACTTAAAAGTATTTTTTCCTTTGCTTATTTGGTATAATCGACACACATATATATATANTAGGATGGCTAAATACTAATAATGATAATAACTACAATAATAATAATAATAATAATAATAATAATAATATTAATAATATTAATAATATTAATAATAATAATACAAATACGAAAAAGTTTAACAATATCTACTCCAATCCATTTTTATGATAATCTATTTTACTTTCTTGAAATTGTTAACAAAATTTTTAATTCATTTTTAAATGTCCTAGTTTTCAAGAAAAAAAAAACACCAATTTGTTTACTTTTGTAACTCTTGAACCTTTTGTTGTACAGTCATGTTCCTTTTATAATTAAAACCAGACACTCAACTCAAACAAATCATATATCAAATACATATTGTATTAATTTCACATGAATCTATGGAGTCTTATTATGAATATTTTTGGTGGGAAAAAAAAAACCCGACTTTAATTTGACTCGACTGAAATATGTATCGCAAAGATTGTGTTGCTTTCTCAACCAGCTACAATTTTTGAGTTGTAAATTTTAAAGAATAATGTAAGCAAATTATTTTGTATAATAAACAAGTATTGAAAAAAAAAACAGACCAGTTTCACATAAATCCAGTGATGGAGATAAAACATATGGCATTTTATATCATAAAACTATCCACAACAGATTTTTTTTAAATCTGAAAAACATGTTAATAAAATACTTCCAAAAATATAAACCAATCAATACTCAATAATTATCAAAAAAGTGAAAAGGCCCTGAACTCCTCAATTGCTGTTTGCAGCCATATTCATTTCTTCCAGCACTTCCCTGATTCTTGCGCTGATTTTAATTCAAAAGGCTTGGCGGTGTCTCCTGAATATCTAAACAAGCAAATATTCCATTCTTGACAATAATATCACACTCCATCATCAGCATCAAATGGCAAAATGCAAAGCACTTAGATTGGATCCTTAATCAAAAGCCTTCGAATTAGAGGGTCTCGTCTCAGGCAGAGAAAAGGTCTGTTTTGAAGAATGGACCCGATCATCTGAACGATGCTGGGAATTATTGAATTTTGAGTCTTTGTAAAATTGTAATTAACTTTCTCTTTGGCCTGAAAAAGGTTTCTCTCAGTCAGAGCGGCTCAATAATCCAGCCGCCCGTGTAATGAGATGTTCATTACAGGATTGTAGATTTCACACGCCGCTTGTGTTCATCTTCGACAATAAAGAGAAAATTTTGAAACACTTGTGCCAAAGTTATCCACCTTACAGTTTTGTAAATTTACTGAAAGAAAAATCCCAGAAAAATCAGAAACGACGTGCTATTTTTACCTATTGAATGGAGAAGGAACTTAAAACTGTCGCTCTTTGTGACATAATGTGCAAAAACTTTTACCTGGTTACATTTACTTTACTGTTCTAGGTTCAAGTCTTTAATACAGTAAATTATAGTCCTAGTCTTGAGCAACTTGTCATTCGAAAAAAGATTTTGATGAGAGAATTTCATGTTTTCGTAACAGATTGGACATTAATGTGTGCACATTTTAACAGTAAAGTCAAAGTAAACAGTTCTTATTACATTCTTACAGTTACATTTGTGAAACTAAATCCATTCCATGTTGAGATGAACCTACAGTAGATAGTGTTGCATTAAACTGTTACTTTTAGAACATGTTGATTACTCAATCTATAAAATAAATCATGTACAAGCAAAACTTCAAACATATTAAAAAAGACCTTCTGAGTTACTCACCTGGTTTGCTGGAAAACGGAAGGGTTTGTGGGAAAAAGTAATTATTGTGACGCAAAACAACTCAACTTTTTAAAGTGGGAGAACTTGGAGTTTCACATTGACTTGCGCTGTTAGAATCCGCTGAAACTTTCGAAGTCTCGTCATCACAGCCAATTTTTTTTAACCTTTTGCTGCAAAGCTAAAAGCGTTCTATTGTTCAATCGGTTGCATCCTTAAAAAAAAAACAGTTTGTATCATTTAAAAAAAAAAATGCGTCATCCACACACACACCGGATTTTCTTTTAATGTTAGAAAGTTATCTACCCTCAACGTCCATGACAAGTTTTATTACCAACCAAAATTGAATGTCGAAAATAGTGATTTCGCAAAAATAGTGAACGCAAGCAATGTGAATTATGAAAACATCCACTAAATCTGAATGCAAGAAAAATAAATGAGCATCTGTGAATTCTACAAAGACAAACAACGCAAAAAATTACCAAGACGTGGCTAAAAAAAGAAAAAGCAAGTTGGATGCAACCGATCTTCTCCGTCCGGGCCACTTTAACACATTAAGGTAAGAAACACGAAGCATAAATTCTCCGAGCTGCGTCTCTGGATCCATATGAGTCTGTCTTTATTACATATTTCTTCGATTCCTCTATAAATAAAACAACTGGTGACAAGGAAACCTCGATACAATGAAGAAGCGCGTCTTGTTTTTCACCGGCGGCTTCGCATAGTCAAATATCCATGCGTAGATCAGACCTCTAATCTAACAATATTCTCTGCTTTTCCGTACGAAAAAAACAAACCGCAAAAACGTGTGTGGATATTGACACGACACGGTAAAGTCTTCTCCGACATTCTGTACGTTGACAGTTTTCTTCACGGAGCGCACCGATAAAACCAAAGCATCTCTGTACAATAGAATTACTTAAAAAAAATACAACTTAGGCTCGTATGTACATCATCTAGCTACAAAGTACAACCGCTATCATGTAGTAAAATATGTAAACAAATTTCTCATTTGACACAGTCGACTGTGACAACAGATAGAGGTGGTTTTTTTTTTCTCACACTTTTCACGTTAGATTTATTTTGTATAGACATCCTTTAACAGTATCATAGCACGGCGCCAGTCTGCACCGGACAGCGTCATAGAAAAGAGACGAGAGCGAATGGACCGACACACACACACGGTTTGAGAAAGTTCCAGTCGGCGTGTGGCTGCAAGGGATGGAACGTTTGTTATTTTCCCCCTTGGCTGTGGCTTTAAGGGGCGACTACGTCTGATGGTGGGGCCGGTGGGCAGACGTCTGGCTGGACGCAGCGTGTGGCGGGGGAGAATGGCATGGCATGCACTAAAATCGATAAAGGTCACGGTAACGTCCCCGTAACTCAATGGGATCCGAGCTGAAGTCCTATTAGTCCCGTGCCGCTCCGTCCGGCACATCGGAATTGGATTTTTTTGTCTTTTTTTTCGGCAGAGAAATCAACTAAAAATAAGACACCACGTTCAATGTATAAACAATACAAATTTGTCCTCTTATATATATTTATATATATATTTATATATCAATAGAATTCAGTTTTTCCAGGAGTCCTCGTTTCGCTCTTAATAGTCGCTAAACATTATTTTTTTTAAATCCCCGGTCCCGCTTTCACACAGATGCCACACATGCTCGAACGATGAGAGTTCATCTCTCTTGCCTTCCCGCTTTTACACAGTAAAAAACGAACTGAAATAGAACAAACGAAACGATACGGCAAGGTTCACTCACACACCTCGAAAAGTCACTTAGGATTATGATTCAGCAGTGATATTCTACACTGGTAACGTCTCCGTCCGACCGAGTACGTAGAGGAGTAAGCTCACTAAAGTTCCTATGCACCTGGGCATATGGTGTGTGTGCTGTAGTGTGCTTTATGGTACAGCGTTCGGCCTGTGGGAGCGTTGGGCTCCGGGCCTGGATCCTGTCCGTAGCGCCAATTTTTGGAAGGTCTCTGTGGCGGCTCACACGTAATACTCCTTGTCTTTGTTTTTCTGCTTCTTGCTGCCGCTCTTGGAGCTCTGCTGCTTGTCCTTCACGACGGCGCCGTTGCTCTGTGCCGAGTTGGTTATGTAATTCCGGGTCTCGTCCACTTGGTAGGATCCCTCGTCCCTGTTCCTGTACTTATACATGGCGTACAGCAGAATAAGGATGCACAGAGCCGCGGCGGCAACAATCCCGACGACCATTCCGGTGGTGCTGCTAGATTCACGGACCACCTCGGAGGCCCCCGGAACCCGCCTGATGCCCGGCTCCGTAGGGATTGCTGTGGGTACATTACGGAACATGGGGGAGGTTATTAACGGGCTCTTCATCTTTGTGTTGTCTACCTCAAAGGACGTGGGCAATGGAAGCAAGACTATGTCGGGCTGGGGCTTGGGCTCTCTGTGATTCATTTTGCCGGCGGGCAGTTTGGGTGGCGTGGAGGTGGTTGTGGAGCGGCTCTGCTTGGGGGGGAAGGAGGTGGTAGTAGTCCTACCAGAATCGGAGACTTTGTTAGGTCTAAAGTCCTTGGATCCCCACTTAGGCGTGTGAGCTTTGTAGCCACCTTCAAAGGCCGACGAAGACAAGGTCTTATCTGTTACCAAGGAGAAGGTGGTGTAAAAATCTTCATCATCAGTAGGGGGCAGGCTAGAGTCGTACGCTTCCCCAGAGCCATACCCAGATATCACCAAGCCATCATCATCATCACCATCATCACCACAAGCATCGCTGCCTTGGTCCGACAAGCAAGGTACCCCCGCCTCAGTGGCCATGGACAGGGACTCTTTGGTGGTCTCGGTAATGGTGAGGAGGGGACGGAGGGTTGGGAGGAAGGGGATGAAGGGGGTACGGGGGGCTACGGAGGGGAGCTCTAAGGGATCCCTGACAAGAACTGGGAAAACTAATTCACCTCCTACAATTGAATACAGACATGAGGCCAGTTAGAATACATCCCAGAGAAGAAGCTCACACATTATTAGTCAAATACAGGAAACGGTGTTGCAAAGATAATCAAGCCAGACTTGCAAGAAAAAACGAATAAAAAAAAAAATGCAAGATAAAAATAATTTAAACACATCAACGGAAAAATAAGGGTAAATTGAAGGCTTCACCGCTAGGCCAGAATAATACTACAAACAAATAATAAAATTTGTAATATCAAAATACTTTTCAATGCTAGTCAGACAAAGTAGAATTATCATGGTGAACAATAATCAAATACTATCATTTAATTATAGGATAGCAAAATAAATTAATTGAAATCCAATCTACACATTTTATTTATATAATATTGAGTAATAATACATTTAATGTATAATATATACGTACCTACATCATACATAATATATATCTTTAAAAATATGAAGGAATGACAAAATATGGATTATAACTTCTTAGCGTAAAACGAGACATAAAATTCTTATCTTAGCTAAAGATGTAGGTGTTCTGGCTTCAGAAAATCGTTCTAATGGCAGCTTTCTAGCAGATATAAAAATCCATTTAAACTATCGTGCGTTCAGTTGGTTAATGTTTTTTTTTTTTTTTTTTTCAAAAATCAACAGGTTATGAAGATTAAAATACATTTATTTAACTGTGATAGCTTTATTCATCTTCATTTGAAGTTGAATTATATACATTTTGAAGTGTTTAGATGTAATATTATAATGGCTAACAAAAACGTATATTTGTTTTATTCTAAAACATTCATCAAATATTCTTCTAGTTATTGTTATTGGTAAACATATGATATCATAATTTACATTAATTTAAATGCATTTGAATAGATTGAATTTTTTTTAAATACATAATAGTATATTATTACTGCCATTGGAACTAGGAGGCCATACAATTTTCATTAGATTTAAAATTAACAGTAAAAAAAAAGAAAACTAAACAATAAATAAATAAGTAAAAATTAATCCAAACAAAAAAGCCAAATGTACTTAATGCATTTCACAGATGCATTTGCATTTGTCTAGTATTGTTAATATAGTCACAGCAAGTCAACACAATACTGACACACAATATCAACTTTATACTGAAGCAAATATCAAAGAATTAGGATTTATGTTAAAGAAACAAGCATCTTTAAGGCTTAAAAACACTCAGAAATACACATAAGCAGAACAGATTTTTGTCAACTTACATCAACAAATTGCCCGCATGATTTTGGCATGAAGAAAAAAAACGTACAAAAGAAAGTTGCGTAAGAATGTTCTTAACTTCTGAAAACAATATGACTGTTCATTGTGTTTCTGGTTATACTCTTTCATATATATATATGTATATAGATATATATTTATAGACTTTTTTTTTTTTGGTTCCCACATGAGAGAATACAGGGAGGCAACAACACATACATCCACACCACATAACATGAAAAATAAACTTCACCATTATTTCTGTGTCATTACTTTGATAGTTATTCCAGTTTTCTTACAAAAACTGTACATGTTTGAGCCTTTCGTTGAAATAGCTGATAGGTATCTACATTCTAGTAATTCCACTTTTTGCTCGGATTAGCTCTTTGCTAGCTTTACTCTTCAGGTTTGAGTGCTTGAATGGCTGTACATATTTGACCATAGCTAGGGGGAGGGGGAGGGGCAGGAGGTGGGGGGGGGGTCGGACCTATGAACAAACTACATAGGAGATGAGGATGATGGGGGTGATTGTGTAAGTCAGTTGCCATGTCCATGTATAGGCAGTACGAAGCGGTCGGGCAGCATTAAAGTTTTTGGCTGTAAGGAAGGGATGGGGATATACAAACAATGAGCATATACATGCCCATCTACAAAAAAAGAACAAAACTCTAACACTGACAATCTGACAAACCCTAAACTGCAACTTCTTCGCCATGCAGTTCATTTTTAAAAAAGACATTCTTTAAACGTCAATTGTTCAAAATCATTATCAGAATTTGAGAGCTAAAAAAAGTAACTGAATCAGAAGAATCAGGAGATCTGGAACCGTTTCATTGGCCAATCACGTGCTGCCTGGATGACATCATCAATTGGGTTTCGCGCTTTGGCGTTTTTGTTTTGTTGCTTCTTTGTGTCACCAAATTTGGAATTTTGTTCAGGCGAATGAATCGAATTTAGCACGTTTAATTTGCTCTGAATCGGTTCCAAATCTAAAAAAAACCAAAAAGCAAAACATGTCGTCAAATTGGCGAATAACTGATATTCTCAGCTAAAATTTCAACCACCAATTTCCAAAAATTCAGCTATTCAAAAAAAATAATAAAAATAACCAACAACAAAAAATACTCATGTGAAATTCATTAAAAAAGACAAAATTACCAGAAGACAAAAAAACAAAGCATTTCTAATTTTCACACACTACAACCAGATGCACAAACTATAAAACAGACACAATCCAGAGGGACAGTTTAACCAGCAACTGCTTCCTCTGTCATGTGACCCGGGACAAATCATCTGTCATTGTTAGTCTTAAACATGTAAGAGGCGTGCAGTCTGGATGTATGTCAAAGAGAGAGGAAAATTGGCTGAAAATGGGTTAATTTTCTCTACTGCAGGATGTTGACGCATGCGTAAAGTAAGTTGCATTTAGGGAGAGTAGACAAACACCACAGCAAGCTGAGGGTCAGATCACACACTTCAGGTTAAGAGAATTCACACAAGCCGTCAACCAGAACCTGAGGGTCTTCAGCTTCTTCTTCTTCTTCTTCTGACCAATCGTCTCAATGCCTTGAGGGACCCACAGACTCTGGTTTACAGCAGCAGAGTGTTGACGGCGGAATTCCACGAGAGGGTCGAGGGCGGAGTCTGACAGCAAGCCTGACCAATGGCTGGACGAGTCTTGGATTTTCGCTTTTTTTTTTTTGGGAGATTTTTTCGTGGTTTTTTAAAGCAAATCGCTATGCATGCTGGGAAATTGCAGCGTTCTAAACGAGGCGGAGTAAAAACAATTCTCCGGTGGTGAACTAGATATTTAGTTTCACTCGCACTAGTCAGCGACTTTCAGAATTGACGAATGAGGAAATATTCTTTTAAAAGTTATTTTTGTAATAGTCGATTAGATATAATTGATATAAAATGATTATTTTTGAAATAATAAACAACTGAATTGTTTCAAATTTAAAATCCTTCATGAATAGGTTTGCAAACTTCTGATTCATTGTGACGCTTTTATTTTGTAATTATTTGTGTAATTACTTTGCAATTTATCTAATACACAATAAAAAAAAAATTCCAACGATAATTAGACAGATGCTCGTACGTACACACTTACTCACTTAGTGTAGCCTTCTGACACATTTATTTTATGTCTTAGATTACCTTATGACGCATTTATGTCTTAGTATAGCGTTGTTATCACACATTTATTTTATGTCTTAGTATTGCTTTATGATATTTTTATGTCTTAGTGTTGCTGCATATCTTAGTATAGCCTTATGACACATTTATTTTATGTCTTAGTATTGCCTTATGTCTTAGTATAGCGTTATTATGACACATTTTATTTATGTCTTAGTATTGCTTTATGACATTTTTATGTCTTATTGTTGCTTTATGTTTTAGTATAGCCTTATGACACATTTATTTTTACGTCTTAGTATTGCCTCATGACGCATTTATTTTATGTCCTAGTATTGTCTTATGACAATTTCTGATGCATTAGTATTGCTTTTATGTCTTATTATAGCGTTATGACACGTTTGTTCTATGTCTTAGTATTGCCTTATGACAATTTTTGTATGTCAGTATTGCTTTATGTCTTGTCTTATGACACATTTCTTTTACGTTTTAGTTGCCTTTTGACAATATTTTTATGTCTTATTTTTTCCTGCAGTTTTGGTCCAGTAATAAGGAATTTGTAAGAATCTGTAAGGCGGTCAAGATCCCTCAACGTCTTAGCAATGGTAAGTGAGACAATTAAACAATTTATCAAAAACAGTCTCACAGGTAAATAATGAGAAATTAGATTTTTTATAATCCAGGCCTTATTTTTAAGTGTTTGGAGCGATTTTAAAGTACGTCCGGGCCACCATTAATATCGTGGAGCCCAGGATGGGTAATTAAACCAGACCCCCGGACTGAAAGACCACCTGCAGGTGTGTGATAACCAACCCCCTGCTCTCTGCCGCTCTAATCTCAACCATTCTTCTCTTTTGTTCTAGCCTTTTCTGTCTCCCAACTCCCAACTCTCAGCTCTGATCAATCAAACACAAAACCCCCCACAATTATTCATTGTTCAGTAAATCTTTGCTTATTATTTTAATTTTTACGTCATTACTTTTTCAATTATAAAAGCACTGATCAGAAGACTTCAGACGCTTTTGATTTAACCGCGTGTATAGCGCCATCTAGTGTTCACAACAGCAATGTTGCGCTTTTTAAAACATCAAAACATCGACGTTCTACGTAAGTATACATAAAATATTTGTATATAACTATACACGTGTGTGTATATACACACTAATATATGTAATGTATCTATGTATCTCAGATATTTTTTTTTATAGTTTAGTTATAGGTTATAGAATGTTTTACTTTATATACTTTCCAAATAGTTGTATGTTATATGTGTGATTTTGATGCGTCTTTTATTACCTGCTGCTTTGTATATAACTTTCTGTTTTATCACAACATTTTTAATCGATCTTACTGTACAGCACTTTGTTACAATGTCTATTGTGTAAAAGAGCTCAATTAAAGTACATTACATTATATGTAAGACTTCTCAAGAATTACAAGTATATAGTTTATTAATGTATATTAATTTTGCTAAATATGTGTATTTTATATAAATTAATATAATTTAATCAATGTAATTTAGCTAGTTACAACTTTAGAAAGCTACACACACACACACACACACACACACACACACACACACACACACACACACACACACACAGACAGACAAAAGAAAATATTAAGTCTTTTAAAAAAAGTAAATTTTTGGTAAAATATATATTTCTAAATGACTATTTGTTCGTATATAGTTGATATTATCGCATATTCATTAAAAACACGTAACACTTTATCTTGTTGGCAGCTTTCCGGTCGTAGTTTCTTGTCAGGCGTTGCTTTTCAGATTTTGAGATTTGAGACTATGGGGTTCCCGATCACGGATCAGCCCTCCTATGGAATTCCAGGGATAAAGGAACAACCCAACAATTTGACAAACAGAGAACAGAATCACGTGACAACACAGACATGTCGAGAGACCGTTCGCAACAGAGAATGCAGCGGAACATTGCGAGCAGACACACACACACACACACACACACACACACACACACACACACACACACACACACACACACACACACAATCACACACACTGCACTGATGGATCGGGATATGCAGCGATCAAAATGGCCCCATGCAGGGAAAAATGACAGAATAGCTTGGAAAATGGGATTAAACGTCCGCTGCGGCGAAACATGCCACTGTTGACCACTAGAGGAAGCACACGAGGGCAATGAATCTTCTTCTATGCCATCCACATCTACACGTCGGCCATTCTCCAAGCACAAACTTTCTCGAGATTATAATCCACGAGGCGTGGATTGACAGCAAAAGCGATGGCTAGAAAAGATTGGTTGCCAGTTGTTGGCTCAGACGGCACAGATGCTGGAGAAAATGGATTGGATTTTTTCCGACACACCAAAGATCATGCGGAACAAGATGAGGCGAGGTGACAGGAAGGCTGCTTTTGGAGAGATGGGGAGAAGATGGAGAACTTGCTGGAAGGACAAGAGCACCCACCCGCCCCACAGAAGCCGATGATGCCACGCATGCGGCCCACGAGACTCCAGACCTTTCAGCGACCATGTCTCATGCAGGTTAGGATGGCATGAATTTCTGTGTAAACGTGACTGGATGATTGGGACCCTGCCAATAGCTTCCACTGATTGTCAGCGTTCACGGCGCTGAGGAATAATCTCAAACCGCTAAAACTGTGGATTGGGAGGAATTGGCACTGGCTGGCAGAAAATCGTTGGCATGGAAAAACGCAACCTGCCCAAACCACCAGGCCGTGAATTGACGTCGGCCGCAGGAAGTGGACTTTTAGAACTTCCTGTGATGGTCTAAAGACTGAATTTCTACAGTAGATTACGTTTTTAGGACTAATTTCTAGGATTCAATGTTTTATCAAGCAACAATGTAGCAAGGCTTGAAATATAATACCACTACATTAAAAATGAATTGTTTTATATTCAATAAAGTTTATTTAAATAGCACTTTCTTAGTTCAGGATCAATGCAAAGTCTCTTTGCAGAATTAGGGAAAAAAATAGTCTTTAAAGAAGAAAAAAGACTAAATAATATATGAATTAGGTCTACAGTGCTGTAATTATATATTTAATGTACACTAAGGTACGTTTTTATATTTCATGTACACCATTTTTATATTCATTTATCTAATTTAGTATAATAGATTCATTATATACATTCTTTTTAATTTTAATTCAATGGAAACGGCAGTTGAATCTCATATCTAATATATTATATCAAAAGAAACATCTATAATGTATATATTAGTTACAAGCAGTTTTTTAACAAGAAAATCCTGATGAAAAATGCCCTCTATCACCTCAAAAATCAAGGTTATTATAGAAATAATAACTCAATAATAATTAACTATTGAACGTATAAATAATAAATAAAACCGTTTGAAAGAATGATTTATAATGATGTATATACATATACTGTATAGAAAATTTACTTTTATGTTATTTTTGTATATATATTATACAACATAAAATAATAAATTACATTCTATAGAAGATGTAGAGATGTATTATGAAATAAGTAACCATCTATTACTAATTATAATATTCAATATATCAATACATGTGATATAAAATATTATGCACATGATATAATATATTTTTCTTTTTAAACAGACATGATATTATATAAACACAAATGTGTTTTAAAAAAAATCCAGTGCACAACTTCTCTCAAATCGTCCTTTCTCACTGCTACTTTTTCGAATTTTGTTTTCATGAATCGATAAATTGTATTTTTCATATTTGGGTTGGAAAAATTCGCAAGACATGTTTACGGCGAGGCAAAAATGATATCGTTCAAAATAAGCATGACGACACAGCACAAAAACTCGTACACAGAAATTCGATGATATCTGTTCTCTATTGAACGAAAAGTAGGAGCTAAGATCAAGCCTCTGGAAATGAGGAAACACAAAAGGAACAGAAAAGGATCGGACAGCGATTAATCTGGAAGATATCACTTCTACGTTTAAAAAGCCCAAAGCAAAGGTCGAGAAAAATCTCAAAATGTATCATGAAGCAGAACGCAGTCTCATGACACAGAAACCTCCGGATGATACATTTTGAAGCATCAATGCAGAGAACATGTCACTTTCCTGCACCAATTTTGCACGTATGCTTCAATAATCGCCACGGGACAAAATTAGTGACCAGTGTGACCATGTTAACCACTTCGTGAAACCCCATGGCCAAGTGTAGCTCATATTAACGGTTCAGGGTGGGTGAGGGTCTTCAGATTTAGATAAGAAGATTAGTCAGTATAGTTCTCATCTATACTATGGTTTCTCGGTTAGCTATGTATTGGTGTGCTGGGGTTGGACGAGAAGTTACACTTTTTCTATCCATGGGGGAAGGCGATGCTTTAAGGATCTTATCCTCACTTGCAAATGAAAGACCACCACAGAAAGGCAAGCAAAGTTCAACTGACCTAGCCCACCTGCATGTCCTTCGCATTCCGCCAGGTCCTCGTCATCGCTGGAGCATTCTGCCGACGAGACGATGTCGTCTGTGGTCTGAGATCAAGCACACACACACACACACACACGCACACACACACACACACAGAGCAGACACATAAAAGGAAAACTTGAATGAAAGACCACCTTTACGGACCAAAACAAGCACTTGAAAACGGTGACTCCAATACCAGATCATTTTAAAAAGAATTTAAAAGCAAAACCATTTTTCATAATATTGGTACAAATGTGAAGTATGTATATATGCAGTTGTGTATGTAGATATACGTACAGGTCTATATACAGTTTGTAATAATTTATGGACGTAATAAAAATGTGTTGTATTTATCTATACATTTTTGTAAACACATACAGTAAAAGTATTACTGTATTATTAATGTACTACACACACCAGCATGTTTAAATTTGTGTGTATTTGTGTGTGTGTATATATAGAAATGCAGTAAGTATTTACATATCTATGCATGTAGTGTAGGTATGTAAATATCTGTGTATAAGCATGTTTGTACCAGACACACACACACACACACACACACACACACACACACACACACACCCACACACCAAAAAGCTACATATTTATATGTGTATATATATAGCTATGCATATATTAGTGTACCTACATAGTATGTATATATGTACTTATATATACATAGACAAAAGTATATGTACTTTTTTGTAACACACATATATTTATTAAATATCAAATAAATAAGTACGTATATATACACATACAATATACATATATGAAATACATATTCAATTTATATATACACACGCACATGTTCATATATATATATATATATATATATATATATATATATATATATATATATATATATATATATACACATACAGATAAATAATAAACACATATACATATATGAGTGTGTGTGTGTGTGTGTGTGTATCATTACATTTTCACATTTTTTCATACGTACATACACAAAAACAATAGTACATTGAATAACAATATTCTCCGAGACAGCAGTGAAATCCAGAAAGCGTCCCTGGTTATTTTCCCATCAAACCTCCGGGATGCAATTCCCGCCAGAGACAGTAAAGAGTTAGCTGAGCTGCGGGCTTCAGCACCAAACACACAAAAAGTTTTATTTAGGAAAAGTGCCCCACCACACATTTTCCAGTCACCTCCATTTCGCCCTTTGAAAAGTCTGCATGGATTTCCCATCACTGTATATCACAAGCGCTGAGGCGAGAGAAGCGAATATACAGCGGCACTCTGAGATTATCGCTGTGTCTCCAGTGTCTCCTGCTCTGATTTATCCTCACCACTGATGCCTGACTGCTGTGGCCAGCTCGTTTTTCACTGCCGCCGATTGCCACCTCTTTATTACCCGAAGATTAGAATGTGAGGCAAAAGAAGTCGTAGAGCAGGTTTATGAAATCTCAAATGGAGGACTAGAAAGCGCACACCTATGTGATTGCACGCTAGCGTCATAAATATGATTAGCTTTGATGGAATAATAAAACCTTGTCCTTCTTTAATCCTGGTGGACAGTGGTGGAGGGAAATAAAAAGCTGATTTTTCTTCACTTTTTTGAATAGTTCTGAATGATGACGTGGACCCAAAGGGATGTGGATTATGAGTTTGTGTAAAAGTAAAATTATTCATTGAATTTATATTTACCGTGGCAAATAATGCATCTCTACGGAGAAAAGCAATGGGAGATTTTATAGACTCTGAAATCTGAGGGACACAATTGACTGATTGCCAGAATAAAGCTCATTATCGTGGCTTCGGCACCAAATCGCCAATAAAATGGCCTCGAATGAAGCCACATGGTGCTTCAAAGGAATCAAATAAATTGGGAATTCAGTATAACTGACACAACATTATGATTGACACACATCTAGAGATTCTCTAGGCTAAGACCAGAGATGAAAAAAGTACCTGAAAGCCATATTTGAGTAAAAGTTTGGATGCCTTACTGTAAGAGATATCTCCATTACTATCACGCCAGGGATGAAGCAAAACAAGGTTTTAATGATCAACTCGGGAGATCCAGAAGACGAAGAAGAAGAGTTACAACAAAAGATGAGCCACACAAACGTGGCTTCTCAATGATTGAGATTGACTGGCAGCTAAAGCATCCTCGCCATATTCTTTTAGAAGACCTCGGTAATGAGGCACACCTGTGGTGGAGGGAGATTAGCTGCAGGTGCGTAATTCGTCCAGTTTTTGCTTTCCTGCGCGGCCACCAGGGGGAGTCAAACCGCAGGACTGTAACAATTTTTTTAAATGTAAAAAAGTTTTTGAGTAAGATTCCATAAAGCCTTGTGTAAGTCGTAAAGTCTCCAATTTTAAAAGGAGTTAAGTATTTTACTCGTACTGAATTTACTGTAGGCTCAAAAAAATCAAGCAATGTGAAAAACATTGTGAGGTTTTTATTTCCAACTACAGAATGATATTCGACATCTTGATGTTACAAAATGGCAGAACAAAATAGATGAAAACTAATAAAAAGTCAGTCTCATTCAAACTTAAATGAGCAATAAAGTGCAACCGCTAATTCATGTGATTTAGCTCCAGTACGTTTAGGTCCCTGATATATCCTCGTCAGCACAAGAAATTAACCGCGGTTGAAAAATATGCTATATGCTCATCAAAAACACACAAAGAATATACTGTTTGAGTATACTCACACATACAGTATATACATACGTTCAAAGAAAATTAGCCAAGTCAAGAGTAAAAGTTGCTAATATTTCTGATACTCAGTACAGAGTAGCCAAAAAACTCAGTACAAAGTAGCCCAAAAACTACAAGTACTTTCTACTTCGTTTCAAGCATGTAACGGGGGAAATAGCGAGGTGATTGTTACTTTTTGTTGTTATTATTACTATGTACTGTATACATTTTTGAATACATACATGAATAACAAACAAACAAGTACTGTACTCCACTGGTTAAGACATAAAGAGATATTGGAAACATCATATCGTGCACAAGCTTTTAATTCCCAGTTGCTCGGTATCGATTCAATTTTCTGCATTGGGTCATTTTATTCTCACTTATACATCTCTAATCTTCTCCCCTCCCTTTGGTCCACCAGTGTGACAGTGATGGGAAGTTAATATTGAACTCCTGGAAGATTAGCGTGATTCCTCACTCTTCTCCAAGCTGAAAGTGTAATGCTTCATGGTGTCCGACAGATAAGCAAATCCGGTTAAATCCCTTCCATTTATTTTCAGTCTTAAGGAAATTGCTCATTATTCTGGGGACAATGTATTTTAGCCAAATAAAGTGCAGAATTATCAGTTTATTGATTCCTTTCCTACATCCTACAAGAATTCCGGTGGCTTTTCAATCCGCCGCTCGTAAATGATTTCTTAAGGCACTTATTAACCAAGTCCGTCTGTGATTAATGTATGTTGGATTTGGTTAAACCAGCCATGATTATAAACTCAATAAACGAATCTTGCTGTCTAAACACACCATCACTCTGGAATATTATCGCACGTACAGGACGTCCTGAAAACCCACTAATTTTGCTATGGGAATTTTAGAAATACTTGTTAGCAAAATTATAATTACATCCACTCCATGAGCAAATGTTCTTATTGTCCAAAATCCACATTTTGGCAGAAAGGGACGTTTGGGTTTCATTGACTGAATGATAATCACCCTTGTGCTCAACAGAACGGCAGATTGAACCATCTACACCTCCATCTCTCACGCTTCCACTTTCCTTCCTGTCAGATTAAATTCTCCGACTAAAGGTTTTGGCTTTTTATGGTCTTCATACTAAACAACTGGTTTTAAAGTATGAAGAACACATAGAGACTACGGCGTGGATGGAGCCTGCCGAGGAAAAGACCATGATCTGATTTAGATTTTGAAAAGTCATTACACACAGACCTGCTGTTTTACACATTTAGCTTTAATAACTGAACGAAACTGAAGCCTGGGCCAACAATGGTTGAGCAAGTTCACAATTTAACTTAGAGTCAGAGGTGTAAAGTACTTGAGTAAATGGAGTTTGTTACTTAAGTATTTTGGGTGCTTTGTACTTGTGTAGGTATAAAGAATATAAGTAACTTTCACTCTCTACTTGACTACATCTGTGATTGAGTATCTGTACTCTTTATTTTGAATTTGAAAGGACATTTACCGACAATCGTTACATTGTAATTGTGCACAACAATTTGGCATTTTTTTTACCGCGGTTATTTTCTTGGGCAGATGAGGTGATATCGCCATCTGCAGGATGCTGAAGGTACTGGAGGATCTTTATCAGCTAAATCACGTGAACACGAATTAGCGGTTGCACATTTGAGTTTGACTGAGACTGACATTTTGTTCTTTTTCTATCTATTTTGTTCTTCCATTTTGAAACATTGAGTTGTTGAATTTTATTCATTAATTAGAAAATAAAACCTCGGGAATTGTTTCTTGTTTTCACTTTTTTTGATGGTGTTTTTTTTAACCTATTTCAGTACGAGTAAAATACTTACGTTCTTTTAAAACTGGTTACTTTGACTTTTACTCAAGTCTTCTTGGAATTGGTGTCTTGAAACTTGTAATGGAGTGATTTACAACAAGGTAACAACAATCCGTACTTCTACTCAAGTATGGTTTTCAGGTATTCTTTACACACCAACATCCTTAGGCCAAATATAATGCACTTCAAATTTTGCCTTCCATCGTTTCATTTTCTCCATTTTCAATTCCCAACATCTCCGGGACTAAAGGTTGGACACACCCCCTGGGATGGTGGCCAACCAATCACAGAGCTGAACACACACTCCACACAAACTCCATTAGAGGCCACAGCTGAACTTCAAACCTCGTCAAGATGACAGCACTACCCACTACGCCACCGTGATGCCCACACGAAACTTTTGAACAGAGATTTGCATTTAAATGTAAGCGCTGATGACTAAGCACCAACCCATAAAGAAATCCAGGTACGTTTTCCTTCCACGAAACGATAAAAACGTCCAGGTAGAGCATTTTCATCACTGCTTACTGTTCACATCCACCTCCATTGTACATGCAGATTTCCTGTTCCTTTCCCCGAGCAGGTGAGGAGCATCTGAAGGCTTAAAGCTCAATGGCTCTAATCCGAGGATTGTTGTGGACTGCAGCACGGCGCAGATAAACTCATTGTGACTGTCATGGACTGGATTGCATTCAAAGCCGACTACATTCAGCAGAGGGTTAAAAAAAAAACCCAACAACCCAGATTTGCTGTGAAATTTGCTGTCCACACACTAAGTGTCTCTGCACCTTCACGACTGAGATCAGAAGAAAAATGTCAGCCAAACCACTCGATTACTCGCCGTCTGAACTTCAGATTCCTTTCACGGCTCTAAACACAACACATGGCTCGGAAACTTCCAGGTCACTTCCTGTCTCGCTGCAGAACATCCTCGCAGCTGCAGGGCAAGATGGTATTTTTGGGCAGGCGACTGTGTGGATGTTGGTTAGTATTCATATCTTGGCCTGGAGGCCGGCTCTGCCTATGTTAATCTGCTTAATCAATGCAGAATATTTACCATGGCTCTGCTCAGAGATAAATGACAGCCCGAGTGAGAAGCTCCAACGTCCTGCTGGGGAAAGAAAGCCAGAGGGATCCACAGAGTCGCGGTGTGAAGGAAGCTCATATCAATTCCCTACAACCTGCTTCTGAGTTTGGCACTGATAACTTCTGCAATTATTTGCTTGATGATATTTGTACACGTCGTGTATCCAAGATTTGTACACGCGGTGCATTACGGAATTGGTTCCGGATCACAAAGAATCGCAGTCGATGCAGTTGCTAACTTACAATTGTCGTGTATTTACAGAACCAGAGATGCTATGTTCACCGTTTTCTAAGTTAAGGTTTGTTTCACTTTGACTCAACAAACTTGCAGCATTCCTCCATTTTGCACACAGAGACTTGTGGGTAATGTAGTGTGACGCAAGAATCCAGGACATTGTAGCTGCGTCTGAACCGTCGCTTGAATGATATTTTAATAATTGGGAAGATTTTTCTAAACCAGCTGTGCATTAAAAGTAACTTTATTTAATACATTTTAGATAATTGCTCTTGAAAATGTAACATTTTTTATGAAAAAAAAAAAAAAAATAATAAATTCTATATCAACTTCAAATTCAGAAACCAGAATGAGCAAAATATTACTATTTAAATATAGGTTATTACTATATTTAAAAAAATTGCGCTGGATCAGGTAATGGCTAAATATTTTATCTTTACCTTTTTTAAATATTGAGAAGATTATTTTCTGAAGCCTTCTGTAAAAGCAACTTTAATCGATAAATTATGGTTTATTACTTTTGGAAAAAATAAAAAAATGTAATTGTTTACATTTTTTTTAAACAATGTAAGCAAATAAAAAAAAACACTAAATCCAGAAATTAAAACACAGAAATGTGGACACACAAGATTATACTATACATATTATATACATCTTATTTTAAACATTGACCTGTAAAATGGAATAAAATTATTTCCCCAGTTCAGGTAACGAGATAAATTTAGATTTAAGAAAATGCTGTGCATTCATCACATGGGCCGTGTGACATCAGTCAGCTTCGTAACATTCAGAAGTGCTAAAAGCATTCGCACGGTGAACTCCGCAAACGTTCTCTTTACCTCCAAAGACTAAACCTTTGCTTTTACATAAATCCACAACTTTTAAGTGTGACGTGAATAATTCAGAGTTGCCAAAGCGTTGTCGTTTCAGCCTGGTGATTGCGCTGCAGCTGACCCACCGACCCACAAAATTACCCATTTCTATTGATTGGCTTTTTGTTCTGGTTTGTCTTGGCGCGCAGAATGCTTTAATTGAGGTCAGAGAGGAGCTTGTGAACAATACAGGACGTTTCATTAAATAAGCGCAGCGTGGTGGCGCCGACACGGTTAACTACATTAACGCTCACGCCAGTTTCACACTCGTTCCTCGTACGACGTGTGTTTACGGAATAAGCACGTCAAAAAGCACATCACACTAGATCAGCGAATCCTTTGCCAGGAGCATGTAAATCCACTAGATGTTGGAGTCCACATCAGATTTACGGCCTAAACTGCAGCCAGATCATTCATTTCTCCGGAACGTTCCGGGCCGAATCGATTACGCACAAGCAGCTGACGCAGGAATAATCACAGAGATTTAGGAAGTTCCCCCTGTCATGTTTTTATGCTCTTTGTGATTTAGGATTGGTGTGTGGTCGAAAAGTCCAAAGGTGCCGATTTTGATGGCAAAATCAATGAGGTTGTGTAAACGGCGATTTGCTTGATCGTAATGTGAAGACGTTTGGGTTTTAGCACCGTAAATAGCTCAATAGCACGTAGAGATTTTCCTCCATGCGTTATCCGGACAGATTTTTCCATTTCTTGGCCACGGGGAACTGGAGGAAGTAAATTTGGGGATAAAGTTGGGTCACACCCTAGATTGGTGACCAACCAATCACAGAGCAGGACACACATTTCACAAACACATTTTGATTTTCTATATTGTTGTTTGCTCTTGCTTCTTCACATATTTATTGAAACATTTGTGGTACTTTTGCCTTCATTTTGTGCTAGATATGTAATCTATATTCTATTTTATTCAATGTTCATAATTTTTTGCATTTTAATTTTGTGAGTTTTTTTCCTATTGTTGCACCAAACGTGGTAGAATTCCCAATGTCATTGTAACCATGTGATGCAATGACAATAAAGGCATTCTATTATATTATATATTGATGGAACATTTTCTAGACTTATTTCTCATGAACATTTTTTTTGTATTCTTTTGTTGGTATATCTTAGGGATAACTTTACTATTTATCGGTAATGGGGAGCAGGAACCAATCCTAGATTATAGATTATCGAATAATAATAGATTAGTCCAAGTAAATTGTGGATATATTCCTTTTGAACTTGCTATGAGTTGAGTGGTATCAAAAAAAGTATTTCAATCGAAGGCAAAATATGACAAATTAGCAAAAAAAACCCTCTATCTATATCTGAGTAATGTGGAAAAAATACTTTTGAACTAGCTTTGACTTGACAATGGTAAAAGAATATTTATATATTTTTATATATAATTTATATTTTTTACCTTTTTTTTTACTACTGTCAAAAAAAAAATATTCAGGAGATTTCGGAGTAGTATTTCTAATTTAATTTCAACCATGTGACAATAAAGGCATTCTATTCTATTCTACATTGATGGACAATTTTCCAGACTTTTTTCTCCTGAACATGTTCATAGACTGCCAGATAAAAAACGGAGACCCAGTGGAAACCCACACACACACACACACACACGCACACACACACACACACACACACACACAGGAAAAGCATGCACTTTATGTTCTGACCGGGCCTCAAACTCGACTCTCCAACGCATCATCCAACACTATGTCGCCTATAAAGCTAATCATCGCGGATAATACTGTTATATTGGACCGGCACGTAAATACATAGCGTGTTCTTCCACGGCGTGTTTGAAGAGTTCAGGTAGCACATTTCCATGCTAAGTGAACGGATGAGACAATTTAATTTAGCTAAGCAGACGGGTCTGATTAAATGAACTTTTCAATTATGCCATTTACAGCAGTAAGAAAGGGAGGATGATAGTGCTGTATGTAGAATCAGGAATGGCTGATGTCTATATTCTCAGCGGATCACAGTCTTCTGCTGCACGTGGGAGGTGAAGAGCTTTTCACCTACTAGAAAAATATTAATGGCTGTTATTGTAGCCGATGGAAATATGTTCAGATAGTGTACGTGACGTTCTTTCTAAAAATGGGTTGGAAGCATAAAGACGTTAGTGAATTAAGCTCTACTGCCCGTATTCAAATCATCTTAGGGACGACTGTTCTATTTCTGTGTCACGGGGAGCTGGAACAAACACTAGATTATAGATTATCGAATATTAAAAGATTAGCAAAATCTGACAGATTAGCAAGAATTACCCCAATCTATATCTGAGAAAAATGTGAAAAACCACTTTGAACTTGCTGTGAGTCGAGTGGTATCGGAAAAAATATTTTAGTCGTAGATTAGCAAAGCTTTACCACTGACAAAAAATTTTTTTTCGTTTGTAAATTAGCTAAATCTGACCAATTAGCAATAATTACCCCAACTATAACCCTAAAATCACTTTTGAACTGGCTGTGTTGGTGACAGTTGTAGTGAAAAACATTATCCGTACTATTCCAAATTTGGAAACATGTACACAAGATATCACTGTACTTATTAGATTATGATTCCCTAAATCAAATTCCCAAATAAACAAAGTACAATGTAGTCACTCTCAAAATGCCTCCGTTCTATGGACGACCATCCCATTTCTGGGTCACAGGGAGCTGGAACCAATTCTAGATAGAGTTATAGATTGTTGAATAATTATAGATTATCCAAATCTGACAAATTAGCAAAAATTAGCCCCAATTTGTATTTGAAAATAAAGTGAAAAATCACGTTTGAACTTACTGTGAATTGACAGTGGTGGCGACAAAATTATTTAGTTTGTAGGTTAGCAGAAATCACACCCAATCTTTAACACAAAAAAAATGTGAAAAATCGCTTTTGAGCCTCCACCAAGAAAAGAAGGAAATGTCCACCACAAGAAACTAGAAGAAACAGACGATTTTACAGTCTGAATAAACCCTTCAACAGATACCATCGACTGTAAGTGACATGCTTTACTGTTGACTCATCTCTATAACAAATAAACGGATGCTGGAATGGTTGGCATAAGCGTTCTAGTCACGCATGCATGTAAATTCACATCAAGAGCCCGTCAGAACATTTTAAGATCAGAGGGCCGTTCACACGACCGTTTGATGGGAGAACGCATCTCACTTTCTTCTTAGTCATAACACCAATAAACAATTTCACGATGTTTCCGAGCGAGAGAGAGAAAGAGCGGCAGTGAAACACAAGATGGCTGACTCGACTCCTCAGATACTCATCTCCTTTCAGGCCTCCTGTGGGTTTCTCCGCTGGGCCTTGATGCTATCACGTCTATCTCCACTTTGGCAGTACAAGGAGTGAACAGCTTGTATTACAAACGGAATCAATAAGAAGAGAAAAGATCCGTCTCAGAATCATTCACAGACTTCCATCTCTCCGATGACAGCCGTTTGGACATCTTATCTCACATCTAGTTTCCTAAAAATGGCCTCCTAAAAACGAACAGGCTTGATGAGAAGACCACGCTCTAAGATGATTGAAGACATCACTTTTGGCCAAGTCACCAGTGGTGTAAAGTACTTGAGTAAATGGTACTTTGTCACTTTACTCACGCACTTTTGAACTACTTTGTACATGTTTTGAGTATTAAAAATATAAGCAACTTTTACTCTCTACTTGACTACATTTGTGATTGGTATCTGTACTCTTTACTCCACTACATTTGAACAACACTTACTCGTTACATTTTGATTGTGCACAATAAGTCGGCATCGGTTAATGTTTTGGGTGGACGAGGTGATATCGCCATCTGTAGGATGCTGACCGTACTGGATGCTATTTAAATAAATCGTTTAAAAAAAAACGTGAACATGAATTTGCGGTTGCACTTTGAATTGAACTTTGACTTTTTGTTCTTTGTTTTACACAGAATACACTTTAGGTGTAAATATATTAAAAAGCGGGTTAAGGTAATACACACATTAATATGTAGAAAACGTGTTTAAATGGTCTTTTAAATGTTTACCTGGTTATTTCATACAAATGCATTTTACGTTGCGTCAGATTTCAATTGCAGTTTGTGCAATTTTATAAAATATCTCTTTTGAATATTTATTCCATGTTTTATGTAATTGTGCAATAAAATTGTTCACATGTATTGGTGTTTTTGAGCTAAAATTCAGTACAAGTAAAATATTTTAGCTTCAGTTTGTGTCTTTATGGGGTGTTGTCATATTTTTAAGCTATCTAGTGTGATTTGACATTTTGAATATTTTTTTCTATGTTTTATATAATTGTGCAATACTGCAATGTTGACATTGGCACTTAATGTAAATAATGTAAATGTTAAAGACTGCGACTTTTTTTTAAAGTTTGGTCAGGTTAACCAAGACAGGGTCTCGCACAGGGCGCCAGTAAACGTAGAAGCATTTGCCCTCATGGTCCAGATTGTTTGGATAAAAACAAGTTTGACTCCCACCAGAGCAGCAGTTCCTCCTCCATTTTGTGTGTCTGGCATCTCCAGCTCTGACTTTGCTGAAGTTTGACCTGCTGAAGAACACTTCTTTCAGCTTTAAACTTTGTGGAGAGCCGCGCCGCACACTATAATCATCACCAGCCAACGCTGAGGCTTTCAACCAGCCGCCGTTCATCTTCCTGTTTACACGGGAACGCTCTCCAGCCTTATCTTTAATCACTCTCCAGATGAAGAGGGCAAGGTCGCATGGGACCTCATGAAAAACTATCTCCCCCCGCACGGCTCTGTGTGTCCTCGCTAAAATTAGAAAGCAATACTCTGTTTGTTTCAATTACAGATTCAAATCTAAAGTGGCTTCTTTTATTACGCCGTGCCGTTTAATTTGAAGAGGAGGTGAAAGTGGTCTTCAGAGATAGATGCGTCTGGTGGCGTCGGGGGAAGACAGAGATAAAAGCTCCGGAAGACGGAGCAATGACACGGGAACATTTACACTCTGCGTGAATACCTGACTTCAGTGCCCAGAAACACTGTTATTACAACTACTTTACATTTAACATTATTACTATTAGAATCAGAATGAGACACTAGAATTTTTATTTGCTCTTACAAGGGAACAAGTGTTAATAATTCTAACAACAAGAGTAAAAGTTTTTATTCTTCTGGAATAAAATCAGATTCAGGTTTAAAATTTGACCTGATATTACCTTTTTTTAATGTTTTTTACTATGTTTTTGTATTTCTATGCACAATTTTAAACAATAATAAATATGATATAAACAAAACTGAAAAAGAACAACAATTTTGTATACATATAAAACTGCACACATAATATGAATATCATTAATTAATTTATTAAAATATAATCTCATGCAATATTATTATAAACATATTGTTAGTATTTTATAATGTATACAAACCAACTGGGTAAACAAACAAACATTATTCAATGTATTGATCTTGATACTCTGATGAAAAATACCATTATTTTTCATCATTTATCAATAAGTTTGACTGACTTTTTTTATCCCTTTTGTTCTGCCATTTTGAAACATTTCATTACTATATTAGGAAATAAAACCTCATAAATAAATAGTTTCTTCTTTTTCATATTTTTTGGTGTTTGTGAGCTAAAATTTATTACGAGTAAAACACTTGAGTTTGTTTAAATGGGAGACTTTTTCGGAATACTCTTGGACACTGGTGACTTGTAGTGGAGTAATTTGCGCAAAATATTAACATTATTTTTTATCATTCATCAATAAATTATTTAAAATGAATTGCTCTTAGACATTATCTCAAACACCTGTGGAGAAAATCCTCTTATGAAAATAGAAATAGACTAACTTTAATGTTTATCAAAGTGTTTTCTCATTAAATTAAAAATCTTCTTTATAACATTTCGTTTGTGAGCTAAAATTCAGTACAAGTAAAATACTTAAGTTATTTAGAAATACACTAACTTTAATGTTTATTAAAATGTTCTCTCATTAAATAAAACGAAAAAAAAGAAAGCAATATTTTCAGCAACACCAGATAGCACAAGGCTTGCGACGTCAAAGTTCTGGGTTCGATTCCAAAGAAAAAGCCCAAATTAAGTTCAAACTATGACGCTATTGAAAGTCATTCACTTTAAAGAACGAATCAGCCAAATGCACAAATCTGGACGGAATTAACATTTGCATGACAAGAGCAGAAGTTTGTGCGACTGCAGCGAAGCGATATTTCCACCGCACCCTTTCCGTCCTTGTCTCTTTTTTGGGCCTATCATCCCTCAAAAGGAAATAAACTAAACCGCATCCACATTTCAATGCTTCGCCGTGGCTCAGAGATTTGACTCATTTCATCCACCCGTGGAGCTGTGGATGATACGGCTCCCCTTTTAAACTAAGGCTTCCGCACATTTCAATAAAGCAAGGCCCGCGTCTCTTAAGGGGGTAGCGGCGTCAGCCCACGTGTAATATTCCCGTCCCACGTGGTTCCTCCGCACCTTCTGAAACGTATCAGTCCTCTGCACCACAGCCGCCGTCCTCCGCCTCCAACCTCCATATAATTGGATTCTAAACACAACTCGGGAGAAATATTAGTCCTTATTGTGGCAGCGCTGATAGTCTTATTTCTCCGTCTGGATGGATGGCGCGGTTCACCCCTGAACTGTCTAGCAGCTATCACCAGGAAGACAAGTCCACAGATTTTCCCCTCTCCACATCAAAGACGTGCCGGGTTCCTCGCCAAATCCTTACAGAATTTTCCGGACCCTCTCCACACATCGTACTGGACTGGACTCGCAACTCAGACGCTGTACAGGAAGGGTCAGAGCAGACTCACATGTGTCCAACTCAAGGCCCGGGGGTCAAATGTGGCCCGTTATGTCATTTTATGTGGCCCGCGAGAGCCTAAAGATTTTGAGTGTCTAAAAATAAACACCAAAAAATACATTGAGAGCCTGCGTTGACCAAAAACGGCATTTCCCACAATGCCTCAGTTTTTTGGAGAGTTTTATGTTATTTTTCTTCATTCACTTTCATTAATGGAGTTATGTGGGTTTTCATAAGGTGACAAAATTTAAAAAGATTCATGTTAGAGCAACAAGCAAATGGATTTTCTGCGCACTTGAAAAAGTTATAATAAATATTGATTAATTTAACATTGAGGAGTAGTTACATTTATTTTACTTTACATTTGATTACATTTAGTTACATGTATAAGTTACATCCGGCCCTTTGAGGACAGACATTATGCTGATGTGGCCCTCGGTAAAAATGAGTTTAACACATCTATCTACTGAGGAGACTGAGGTCTTTTGGAGTGAGAGGGTCAGTCCTGAAGATCTTCTATGACTCTGTGGTGGCATCATCAATCCTGTATGGTGTGGTCTGCTGGAGCAGCAGCATCTCAGGCAAAGACAGGAAGAGGCTGGACAGGATCATCAAAAAGTCCAGCTCTGGACACAGTGGGTGAGAGAAGGTTCCTGGATAAACTATCATCCATCCTGGACTTGGACTCTCACCCACTGGTGGACTCACTATCTGCTCTGGAGAGACTGATCCACGTCCGCTGTGTGAAGGAGAGATATCGCAGATCTTTCCTACCTTCTGCGATTAGACTCCACAATTTGAATTTAAACTGGTGACTGGAACTGTGTTTATGACGTGGAGCGCTACTCTAAATTTTAGATTTACAGTATGGTTTGTGTTTGTTTGTTTATTACAATGTGTGCGGAGTTTCTACATTTCTTTGTTTCTACTGTTGTGACATGAAATTTCCCCGCTGTGGGGCAATTAAAGGCTTTTTCAATTCAAATCAATTCAACTCAACTCAACTCAATTCAATTCAATTCAATTCAATTCAATTCAATTCAATTCAATTCAATTCAATCCAACTCAAATAATTACAATTACATTTAAATTAAATTAAAGGCTTTTTCAATTCAAATCAATTCAAATCAATTCAAATCAACTCAACTCAACTCAACTCAACTCAACTCAACTCAACTCAATTCAATTCAATTCAACTCAAATAATTACAATTACATTTAAATTAAATTAAAGGCTTTTTCAATTCAAATCAATTCATTTCAATTCAATTCGATTCAATTCACCTTGAAACCAAGAACGGGAGTTTGTGTCGGAGCAAAATCAGCTCAGTCGCGTGATAATTAGATCCCGAAGTCTGAACCTCACGACGGGCAATTAATATGCAAAAACATCCATTAGTTGTTCCCATTGTGGACAATTACTAGAGTCCCAGTGCGGCGGGGTAATTAAATAAAAAAAGAAAAACTGGTATTGTTTGCGTAAGGTACATCACAACGTCAAAGCAATTTGTTTGCGCCTCGACACGTCCTCCCACCGACAACACGCTGAGTGCAGCAGATGCACGCCGACAGATAACAATCCCCGGGATTGGACACGTATGTAAAGAGCTTTAGAGTCTTGCAACATGAAAACAAAAAAAAAAGATGTAGACTTATCAAGAACCGGCAACCTGAATTTATCGGTAGACGTGTTGAGCTTAGTGCTAGTGGGGGATTAAATAATGTAGGAAGTGTGTGTGTGTGTGTGTGTGTGTGTGTGTGTGCTGTGTACATGCTAATTTACTTTACTTTACAGTCATTTGGCAGACGCTTTTATCCAAGTAATAATTTTATCCAAGTTTTATCCGACTAATTCTACTCATAACCAAATAGTTTTCGCTGTGGCAATATATGCAATGTGGTCTGCACAAATGTTAATTTTATGATAACAAAATGTCAAAATGTCATCACGTGCGAAATATTTGTGACACATGATTGATAAAGATTGTTATTGTGTATTGTTAACGTGATGTTACATTGTAAAGACCAAGCACACAACTGTTTGACGTCATTTTAGGCGGAGTCAGAGTGACCTATACTATATAATAGAAAATACTTAAAAATACTACATAATTAATTCTATCTCTTTGCTTATACTTCATGAAACACTCCACGTTTTCACATTTACAATCTGCGCATAAGTCACTTATATACTTATATACTTTATACTTGGACACACAACTTTTTACTTATTTTCAGGTCACTTTCTTTAGACACTCTGATCAATTCACCCCCACTTACAGTTTATTGTATTTCTATTGTAATTTTATTTTTCCATTTTACATATTATTTTACATCTTATTGCATTGTGTTGTATTTTACTGTGTTGTACTTGCATTGTTGTTTTTGTATTTTATTTAATCGTATTATAATGTTCTTTTCCACTATGCATTTCTCTCACATCCACCCCCACCCCTAAAAGCTGGGTGATTGTAAAAAGCATTTCATGACATAAAAAGCATGTAAAAAGCATGACATACTATGTATGTATATGTATGTGACAAATTAAATTTTATTTTATTTGATCTGTCTTTGTGGAAAAAAAAAAGACCAACACATTCATTATTTCTTGAGTGGTTTGCTAGTGCTATCGGTGCTCTTTATACAGATATTTACTGCTCAAAAAATACAGATATGTACAGTATTACATGTACAGCCTACATAAAACTAAATCAAAATCACGAGTCACATTCAATACGCCATTCAATTTTAGTTTATTAAATTTCTGCATAAGCCAAAATTATAAATGTATTGAAAAATATACAATTAATAAAAATGAAAATATTTCATTTGAGATTAATCAGTACAGGGGAAAGGTTTTAAACAGAACTTTTTTCAAATCAAAGTATTACTCGATTATGTTCTTTCCACAAGCATAATCCAGAAACATTAACACTGCTATAATATGCATTATCCAACCTAATGCCCAGCCAATTAAATTACTTTGTCGGGGATCATGTTTAAAGCAAACCAAGCACTTATGACAACACGGTTAATTCGGAGAGAAAATCTGCTCCGTCTCGCTAAGGGTCTGATCCTTTCTGGAGTATTTCCGACTATAAAAAAGGAAAAGGATTAGGCGATTGTGCGTTACAGTGTCTAAAACGGCCTAAAATCCTTCATATTAAAGGCCAAAAGGACATAAGAGCCTAATGTAGTCCCTGAGCCTTCTGTGCCAAGGAAATGAAGCGTGGCCTTGAAATACATCCACCTTCTGATATGAAAATGAGAGCAGCTCAATTAACCTTTTCTCTCCTTCATGCGGATCCCCAGAGGGAAGCCCACCACACTCTTATCACACCTCTCAGGTTGGAGTTCCAGAATGGATCGTCATTCCAGGATGTCTGATAATCTCAGATTAGACACATTCTAATCTGGGATTATCTCTCCTCGTAATCACAAAAACACCCTGTTTTCAACAAAAACGTTCATGCTCAAAACCTGCACAACAACATTTTCTTACAATTCTTCCCATTACTGTTTACCATTTACGTTTGCATTTTATTTCTACAGATTACAAGACCTCAAATTAAAGTTAATTAATTTAATTTGAATTTAGCTGTTTTTTATTGCCGCTCTACACACACTTACTTGGACATAGTCTTCCAAAGTGGGGCCTCACCATTGACTTGATACAATGGTGATTCATTTCCTACCCTGTTACACTAACCATAACTTTAACCATCACAATCCTAACTAAAACTAATTTGTTACATCTCTGTCCCAAAATCCCACCTCTTACTGTCAAACAGAGCTTCAGAGTTAATGGCCACCCATAGGTCCCCATAATGCAACAAAGATCCCTTTAACACACAAGAAGTCCCCATAATGCGCCAAAGATCCCCTTAACACACCATAGCTGCCCATAATGCACCAAAGATCCAGTTAACACACAATAGGTCCCCATAATGCACCAAAGATCCCCTTAACACACCATAGGTCCCCATAATGCACCAAAGTACCCCTTAACACATCATAGGCCCCATAATGCATCAAAGATCCTCTTAATGCACCATAGGTCCCCATAACGCAAAGTAGGTCCCCACATTGCACCATAGGTCTCCATAACGCACCATATGTTCTCATAACGCACCAAAGATATCCTTAACGCACCATAGGTCACTATAACGCGAAGTAAGTCGCCAATTTAATATAAAAAACAGCATTTGAGGCTCAATTGTGACATAAATGTCTGTAATACACACACACACACACACACACACACACACACAAACTCTTTAAAATCTTTTACAGATTTTTTCCCACTCTAATTTCTGCTAAAAACAGAAATCCGGTGGTACTTATCTAAACCTCAAACCCGAAAAAACTGCAACTCCGCTTCTCCAAAGCCTCGGTCTTAATTAAGCCGGATAAAGCACGTAGTAGTTCCAGTCCAGAGGAAATGCAAACGGCATAAGAAACACAACGTTCGTCCCAGCACGACGCATTCAGGGGGATTGACATTCACAATTAAACGATTCCCCCAAATGTAACAGAGCACTTGTTTACCGATCCTGTTCGCGCAAATGAAGATAAGAAAGCAAACATGACCGGCAGACTGTTGACCTACTAGACTGATCGGAATTAATGAGAGCGCTGCTGCCAATTTCACTGAAGAACCCACAATCCTCCATTCATCCTCCGATGGCGACGAGGGGGGAAACGAGGCGCCGTTGACGTTTATTTCCATTTCAAACGCGTCCTGAGATGCCGTTCTGCCAATCTCCCAATCGTCCATTTGCTGGACGAATCAAGTTTTTCATCCTCTAATCAAAGTGAGACAGGAAAACGTCTAAGAAACGACACTGATGGCTTTCGTCGGGAAATTCTTCATGCGTGAGTCTAAAGATGGGCCGCAGTGCGTGGGATTGGGATTAGAGGAATGAATACATAAATAAACACGTTAGAAACCATTGTGGGTGTATCATTATCTAAAGCTTAATTCCTCTGATGTTTAGCTCCAGCAAAATGACTCATCCTAAAGCGTCACAAGCCTTTCACCCTTTCATTCGCATCATGTGACTGCTACAGGTTCATTAGATCAGATCAGATCCTCCACGGTTCTTCTGTTAGCCTCAGAAGCCAATCGAGACCAGAGGTGTAGAGTACTTGAGTAAATGGACTTTGTTACTTTACATAATTATGCTTTTTGCTACTTTGAACTTGTACTGAGTATCAAAAATAGAAGCAACTTTTACTCTCTACTCCACTGCGTTTCTTATTGAGTATCTGTACTTTTTACTCCACTACATACTTGTTACATTGGGATTGTGCGCTACAACCCGGGATCGATTTATAACACGGTTAACTTCTTGGGCGGACGATTCATCTCTTATACTATAATTTATGTATATGTTTTATGTTATGAATATTATCTTACGTATCACTTGAGAAGCTACTCAACTTGACCTTGAATACTCAAAAGAGGAAGAATGTGTTTTACTAATTTTATTATATCTTATATAATTTTATTTGATGTATAATATACTAATCAGAATTTGATTTTATATCTACATTTTTCTTTGCACGTTTATGACAGTACCTTTTGTTCTTTTTATCTACTTTGTTCTACCATTTTCAAAACATTGAGATGTTAAATTTCGTTTCTGTATTAGAAAACAAAACCTCACAAATGGAGATTTCCTTCCTTCATTTTTTTGCCTATATTCAGCACAAGTTAAATACTCAAGTTCTTTTAAAATTGGACACTTTGCATCTTTGACTCAAGTCTTTTTGAAATTGGTGACTTGTTACTTGTAACGGAGTACATTTTACAGTAAGTACTTGTACTTTTACCCAAGTATGGCAGTCCGTTACTCTTTCCACCTCTGATGGAGACTCACCGCGGCGCCATTTCCCCAAGTGCGTCAGAGAGGATCATCTTATTCTCCGGCGTGGATTTGCTTGGGGCGGCTGTACGTTCTCTCGATACCGCAGTATTTGCATGTGTTTTGCCTGTTTGTGCTCAGAGTGGAATGAGGTCTGACGCTTCACTGAGCATCTACGGTTTTCAGCTGAAGCCAGACGTGGTCAGCTGTAATAGAAGTGAAAGCCTCCATGCTTCACTGTGCACCATCTCCTCGCCGATTTGTAAGTGGGATGAAGACAGCTCAGGTTTAAGATGCACTTTCTCTTAATAGAGATCCCAGCATCTCGCGACCTGAAGGGTGAAAGCAGCAGCCATCAAACATCCTCTGTGACGGCTAACAATGGGCGATAGCCAAGCGCATTGATTTTCATCCTACGGCTTTTGAGGATTAGTATGGATCGGCCTTCTGCCTTCAGAGGCGTCAATTAATCTACTATTTGATATCGACGAACGCTAAGAAAAAAATCCCTAACAATTCCGAGGCTCCTTCTGTTTGTGTTTTTAGAGCGAGCTGCGAAAGCTTCATGGTTACAAATGTCTCTTGCCAAAACGTGTCAGACGCAGAGCGGAGACTGATGGCTTTAATATCCTCTCCTCCAGGATGCCTATGAAACGGCCGCTTTAATCACATTTCGCCAAACTATAGTGTTTTATTGGCTGGCGGTCAGACTTTATGTGGGCAGTACTCGATTCTGTTGTCAAGAGCATGTGTACCAGGTTTCCTCGCTTCTTTATCAAAACACGTCAGCTGCACAAGTGCTTCGGCAAAACCGGTCCAACCAAATGCGTCCGAGAGGCTTTTGACCCGCTGAAATGAAGTTGTGCCCCAACGCCAACCCGCCTCGCAGGTAAGTACTTTGCATATTGTTGGATCTGGTTCAAGCGCACCTGGCTGAGCGACTTCTCCCAACGCAAACAAAGCATCTGCTTTGCATAATTCGACATCCCACACAGGCTCAGAACATTGTTGCTTTTAATGCTAGCATTTGTACGCCAGTGACTCCTCAGCACGGATTGGTCGGTTTGTTGGATCTCGATAGAAATCTGCATCTTCAAGAACAAGAGAAGATGCAAGAACAAGAACAAGTTTCGGCTTGATCAAACGTAAATGATCAGACCGGGGTCACACTTGGAGGATCCAGTCCCAGTTTGGAACCTTCTGTGTAGGGTTTGTTCCAACTGGTAGACTGGTTTTCATTCAACGTACAAAAATGGGAGTTCAGGTGTGTATAAATGCATACATCTACACCATGCAATGAGTTGTCCTTTACTGAGATAGTAGACGCGTCTAAAACAGATCTTTACCATTTATATAGATCAGTTTGGCCACTAAGACTCAGTTCTGGGCCACTATCTGCTGCCCTCCAGCCATTGACATAATGATGATGGAACTTGCTTTAGACGCCCATAATCCATTACTATTTTTAAGATTTTGATCTACAACAACTCTTTGGGCTTTTACCCTTATCATGGGTCACCACAGTGAATCGTTCTTTTCCACCTCTTTCTATCATGAACATCTTCCACTCTGACCCCAGCCTTCTTCATGTTAAATTTAATTTTTTAGATTGTGATGTTTTTCTTTTAAATTCTTTTCCATTTCCGGGCCACAAGGAGCTGGAGCCAATCCAGCAAGTCTGGGTCTGGGCGGGGCACACACACATTCACACTCTCTCTGTCTCACGCCGACCAACAACTTTCCAGACTTCGAAATGGGAGTTTCAAATGGTTCTTTTACGTGTGGGGCAACTTTTTTTTTTTTTTTTTTGACATTTTTAGTTCTGCACATTGCATGAAATTCAAAAGTCACAAAGCTATTAAAACTTACCTTTAATTACCTGAATGTTCCGCTCTCTATTGTTTATTCTGTTTCGATAGATGAATGGTCAAATGCTACTGCATGTTACAATTGTTACAAGTTGTAAAGCCATACATTGTCTTTTGTTTGTCCCACCATGAGCATTTCCAGCACATTTTGGACTCAACCCAAGCTTTTGTCGTCAAACCGAGGCCTAACACATGTACATAGAAGCAATCTAGGACTTTCTATTCATCCCATTTATTGTATCAACCAACATCTTTTGGAAGTCCTGAATCAAACAGATTACTTTCTAATTTCTTTGTTCTCAGATGTTTTTGGTCGCTTTAAACCTATAGAAAAATCTCGCCAACAGACAAAAAAAGGATTCCCCTCAGAAAGCCAAATAATGTTACTACTACTATTTTACTATTATAACGAGCCACGCCAGCTCTGTAGCGAGAAGAATCTTTCGCAACTTGTTCAAACTAAGCAATGACTCGAAAAGAATCGCTCACTTTACTGTTCAAGAAATAAAGAGAGTCGGTTAAAAAAATCGAAACTCCCATCCCCAATCTGCAGGACTTTTTACGGAGTTTTCCCATTACTGGTTTACAGAAAGCTGGCAGATGTTGGGATTGTCGTGCAGTGTGGTACCTGTATTGTTGGTGGAGTGCGGTGCTTTCTGGTAGTGGTGGTGGACATGGTGGTGGTGGTCTCAATGAAGGTGGTGGACATCTCTGGAGGAAGGGGCGTGGTTCTGGCCGAGCCTGCTGACGGAACCTCCCCCACCAGCCGGACGCTGCCGTTGATTCTGATGTTGGGGTTGCCCTGGGCGGCCATGTTGAGCACTTTCAGGCCGTTGTAGTAAAGTCCAGAGAGCTGACCCTGAAACGGCCTCTTGCGGTCAGATCCTCCGATCGCAATCGTGGCCTGGGTGTTAAATATGGTTAGCCGCCGCCCTAAAGATAAAAAAAAGCCCGGATGATGAACAAGTAGGAGCTGTGCTGAGTTGAAATGTCAGGTTTAACAGCCAGATGAATGGCTGATTTAAGCATTTAACCTATACATCCACAGACAATGACTAGATGGCTGTGTTGGATAACAATGGCTTAATTTCCTGTACGGAAGGCTTTTATACTACCATGAGACATGTCGTAAACATTTGGAGGGCCAGACTATAAAATAAACCCATAGTGTCTCAGAGAAAGAGTCCACTGAAGGCTCGTGATATCTGAGAGGACTTTTATTATAAAAGGTCTCTGGGAGGACAGATCAGGCATTATTATATATCTAACATGACCTGATAAAACATGGTTAAAAGAGCAAGAGTTTTAATGAAGAAAAGCGGTATTTTGAGGTATTAATAAAGTTGGAAAAATGTTTTAAAGACTGAGGAAACTGAGGTTTCTACTTTACTGTGAAAGAACAGTATAAATATGTATATACTCAATGAAATGTCTTTTATTATAATGAATTTGAATCGTCTGGCCCAATAACAAAATAAATTTAGCATTTGTTTAGCACAGATTAAAGTGGAACAAGTTGACACATTACATACAAAATTAATTAAATGATTAAATAATTGAGTTAACAAATTCATGTGATTTTGTACATCATTGAATTGCTTTTTAAAAGACACATGTAAAATCAAGACTGTCGAGACTCAATAAATACATTTAATTAGAATATAAAAACAAAACGAAAAAAAAACAAGCAGACATCAAATACCAATTTAATTTTAGTGGGAAAAGTGAAAACAATTTTTGAAAATGTGAAGAAGTGACATCTTTGTTTTTTGGGATCCTAGTGAGTGGGACTTTTATTACATATAATTAAATGTTTGAGGTGATTATCATGTCACTTTTATCTCAAATTCTACTTCCTGTTTAGCCACAAATCTCTGCTTTTAACAGCAAGTCTTGTGTTTGTGAGTTTCCTCTGAGGAAACTCAAGCCTGTCTGTCCACCGGTCAGAATGTTCAGCTTCAAAATCGGGTGGATTTTATGATGGGATTAATTTATCTTTACGTTTAAATTTAAAAATCATCATAAGATGTTTACCAGGCCACTACAGACTCAATGAGCAATGCAGATATTTAGTCTGGATTTAGGATCAACACAAAGCTTGATTAAAATGGAATTAAAATGGAAAACATTATTAAGGAAAAAATTCAATCAGTATGAGTGTACAACAAAATACAATGATTTATACTATTTTTAGCAAGATCAACTAAACTGAGCAACTGATAAGGAAATAAAAAAAGATAAAGAAAACCAAATAAATCAAACTAAGTAGTTAGAGGAGGAAATTACCTTTCTCCTGAAGCCATTCCTCTACGGGCCGGGAATATTTTAACGGAATTTTCTTATTGGCCATTTGAATTCTCTCATTATCGCTGTTACCTTGGAAGTTTAAAAGACAGCTTTAAGAATCAGTAACGGCATTTATACTTACACTATACTACACACTCACACTCACCGATAACATTTTACAGGTTATTTAAACATTTTTAGAGATGTTTAGTCATGTAAATTTATGGTTTAGTGGAAAGCAGTTTTCCTCACACAGCAGTTAATTTTCACCTTTTTACCAGGTAAACGCTATTTAAATCAACTACTCAATCTCAGCACGTAATTGAATTAGAAGGAACAAATACATTGTGGATACGTTTGGTTCATCTGTAGGAGATGCACGATGAAGTCAATCCATCTTTTAAAATACGACAGCAAATATTCTTTCATGCGTATGATTATGCTCGTAGTTATAACGACGCCGGTCAATATCACAACACAGAAGACCACAACAGTCACATTCACACGCCGACGGAACTCGACAGCAGCTGCTTCAGTTTTCCAAAGCTCTGGAAGTCCTCAGAACCGTGTGTGATGAATGAGCGGGTACCAGAGGGATGCGAGAGCTCATGAGAAGCGTCTGGGGATGTTTGTCTTAATGGCAGGTCCACGGAGCTGTGCTAATAATCTTTACTATCAGGGGCTTGTGAGGAAGCAGCAGGACGCTGATCAGAGGGGGTTCTGGGTGTCATTTGAGAATCGGGGGATTGTGGGGACGCTACGGGAAACAAATTTCAGGACCCTGAGCGGGACGCCATGCCAAAGGGAGTCTCCATCACTGGGAACGTTCAGCTGGAATGGAATCTGCTCAAAGCCAGGCATCCGAATCACACATCTGCTCGAGTACACATTTTAAAAGGCTTCTGTCAGTTACGTTAATAAAAAAGTAATTGATTACTGATCACTTCATTACGATAATATGACTTTGTAATGACTTTATTAAGTACTGTGATGAAATATAATAGTGTTACTTTCTTATAGGCTACATATAAAACTGTCCGTAGTGTAAATGTTGTAAATGCATATATACCGTTTAAACCTATTTATATATATATATATATATATATATATATATATATATATATATACAGTATATAAAACATATAGGGATTTTAAACATTTTCTATTGAAATCCATTGATTTTAGTGGCAAATAAATCTTCACATATTAAACTTTACAAACATATTCAACTTCCCCATGAATTGTCAGCTTTTTAAACAAGTAATGAGGTATTTATGTATATGAAACCCAACAAAAACCCTCAATTTTCTTTCTTTCGTTTTTTTTTTTTTTTTTTNNTTTTTTTTTTTTTTTTTTGCGTTGAACTATATTACAAACAAATACAAATCAATTGATGAATCTATTACAATCACACAACATGCTCCTAAAATCCAAAACAGTGTTTGTGTGTGTGTCAGATAAAGTGTGTGAGTGTGAGACAGCGGTGTATTATGTCTCATTGTTGCAAAGAAACAAATAATATATGATCTTTCTGACTTTTTAGTTTCCATTTTGTCTGATGGGTCAAATTTACCTGAACATTATCTTTGTAACAAAAACTTGTAGCGGGCGTAAAACGGAACCATTTTTGTTTATATTTAGATTACACAAAGACGAGCAGAGAAAGTTTCAAAGTGAACAAAAACCTTTTAGGTATTTTTTATTATTTTTAAACTTTTAACTCAGGTTAATTTGACCCAAACATAATATTTGTATTATAAACATGTAACGTGGTGTTACAAATATGTGAACTGAATCATTATATTTTTTATATGACGATTACACCAAATAAGCCAAGAAGGAGAAGTTTCAAAGTGAAAAAATACCTTAAAATATGTTTTAAATATTTTTACATTTTGAAAGCGGGTCAGTTTGACCCAAACATAATAGGGTGGTTAAGCAACAAAATATTGTCTTTACCTGTTTACCTGTGAGCTTTTAATATGTAATCAACAATCAATTGCGAGACTCGTTCAAGGAGCGACACCAGCGAACAGAAACGGCCTACGGCGCCAGAAACCACCAACCCGAGGAACCGTCCTGACCTCCATTGACAAACAACAGCAGCGAAATTAATGAGCGTCGAGGAACACGTTCCAAGTCCGAATCTAATTCCGCGTGTGCTTAAAAAAAAACATCCACCGACAGACACTTTTGTCTTTGGAGCCAATTAACACTAAAATTAATATCACCAATTGAGTTCGGACTAGTTGCACTTCAAATTAACATATGCAAATGAGCATATGCAAATCGTGTCCTATTGCCCTTCAAGTGCCAAAGTCGCAAACAACTGCATCCAGAGCCCGAAAAACCTCAAATAAAGTCTCGCTAACCGAAAAAGACAAGTCCGGGTAGAGTCAGGTAACCCATCAATAAAGCCGTGATAGTGGTACTGACCTTTACCAACGCACTAGACTGACAGACAGATGTTGTAGGTGGCACTGGGCATGTGGGTGGAAGGAGACGTGATGCAGACCGAGCAGATGGTGAGACGGAACCAGACATTAATTTCCAGTGGAAAGAGTGAGTAGAGCCGACTCGGGCCGTGACCTTTCTTTAACTCACACGCACCACAGATAGTTTACGGCGTGGCACATTAGCGCTGGCACCGGGGGGAGCCCTGATGGGGAATCTCATTAAAGCCTGGCTTATCCAAGACCGCAGAGTAAGAAAAAAAAATAATAATTTATCTGACAGGGCCGAGCACTCGCTCGAATTCTCTCATTATTTACACACCCTTGTATTTTCCAAACCCGTTTTTACTTTTGATTTCTGCCTTGGAAATGGAGAGAATCATCAAAGTGGCAAGAGGCAATTTTGGTGTCGAAAACGACGAGATGCCCGACATCAATAACCGTATCAAAACTCTCTCTCCAACCCTTAGGATCTTCATAAGTTAGGAATAAGAAGCACAAGATGAATTCATTATTGGGTTTTTTTTACTTTTCACGACGGTGAAGTCTGCTTTACTGTTTCAATTGTCTTTTTTTATCCCCATTTAGCCTTGAGTATATCGTGAGCTTTAATGTTTCACCGAGGAAATAAAATCACGGGCTTGGAAGGACCAGAGGCCAAAAGAAAGTAGATTTTCATTTTGCGGGGTGGGGAAGTCGTAAACACCAAATATATTGAGCGATTGTGCTTGAGCCCAGGGTACGACGAGATCCCCAGCCTTATATAAACCTAATCGTTGTATATTCAACAGTCGGAGTGTAAGAGCGTAGTAGTAGTAGTCGGGCTATAGAGACGCAGAAGTGCCTAGTTCACAGACGTTCTGGATTTGTGTGGCTTTGATCCGGCAGAACACAGGGCAAGACACTTTTCTCTTCCCGGAAGCAGAGTTAATTTCGTTGACTAAATACTTTCCTCATCGTCTTCGCCAACGACACCTGACGAAAACGAGAACTATGTAAAAACTCCCAGGGACGAAAACATTTTTTGACACTTTGGTCAATTGATAAAAACTAAACTAAAATGCCTTTTGTGACGACGTTCAATCATAATCTGAGCATGTGGAGAAAGGTGGGTGCAAACACAAAGAGAACCAATCAGGACACGGGGCACGAAAAACAGGAAAAGCTTCTTCAATAATGTCTTCTCCCGGTAGGAAAAAGCAGTCAGATATATGGATTAATTTTACATTCAACGCAACCTTAGAAAAACAATCTGTACGAGCAACCATCACCCGGCAGAAATACAACACACCTGAAGCGCCATCTGCAGATGAAACTTTTATTTTTTCACTGTGCAACCATTTGTTACTTATAAACGTAATGCAATTATAATTCATTTTACTTTACTGTATTTAATTTACTCTTTGTTGAGGTTTCATTTATGAGAATACATCTAATTTGGATTGAAAGAAAAGTAAAAAAAAGAAATGTTTTTCCAAATAAATGAGATCTTTATATATTTTATGTTCGTAGTTAACTACGTATTCAGATTTCTGAGACATGGCAACTTTAGTAAACATTTAGAATATATAGCACCTATATTTTCATTGACAATATCTATACTGTAATTTAGTTGACCAAAATGTTGTGGTATTTAATCGACTACAAATAGACAAAAATGTAAAAAAAAAAATTAAGATGACTAATTTGGGACTAAAACTGAGTTTAAGTCAAAAGACCATGACAAAAACTAAAAAAAAATATTTTTCAAAATTAACACAGCCCGGAAGAGTATCATGCGAATGAATCTGGCGTGAAGTCTTCCGCCTACTGGGATTGGATTGGGAATGTGTAAAATCTGCCCATTTGAATCCTCTTTAATTCCGAAAAGGAAGAATCCTTAATGCGAGAGCACGCTGAAGTATGTAAATAATTAAATCAGCAGCCACGTTTGGAAAGCATCGGAACACCGCCATCATCCGACCGATCTATTTCGGCTTAATTAGATGTGAAATGTGCAGCTTCGACTCGGGAAAGCGGCGGAGAAGAACTCAAAATAACTGCGGATCTGAGCGGCGATGTTGTGTGCGGTCGCCCGCGCTGGCAAATGATAAATTGCCGTTGAACTCAAGCTCCATCTCACTGAAAACAAATATAGCTTATTGCATGAAACGCTCGTCCTCACACAGCGTTCTTCCAAACATCCGGGAAAGGAAAGACAATCTCCGCATAAAACTATTGTTTTGTATTGCTGGCGTCGCCAATTATTGCCTCTGCGCACAGAAGATGCTCTCAAGAGGCGAGATTAAGAGACCTGATCAGCCATTTTTAGTCACCTAGACTAACTTTGTCCCACAAACTATTGGGAAACTAACTTTCTAAGTTAAGTCTATCAACACGGACCACATATTAATCACCTACGCCTGCCATCCCACCAACCGAAACCCGATTCGCGGGCGAAAGCGGCACAAAAGGGCAATGCACACCACGGCAGTCACTTTAAAACCAGACTAAAATGAGGCTTGAAAGATGGAGTCTGCGGTTTCTTACATGCGACCTCGAGTTACTGAAAGGCAAGACGTAAATGTGTTGTTCTTACACACCTTAAACTTGAATAGTTCTATGTATGGATGAATAGACAGACAGATAAATAGATGATTAGATGGTTGGACGGATAGATAGATAGATAGATAGATAGATAGATAGATAGATAGATAGATAGGTAGGTAGGTAGGTAGGTAGATAGATAGATAGATAGATAGATAGATAGATAGATAGATAGATAGGTAGGTAGGTAGGTAGGTAGGTAGGTAGGTAGGTAGGTAGGTAGGTAGGTAGGTAGGTAGGTAGACAGACAGACAGACAGACAGACAGACAGACAGACAGACAAATAGATAGATTGAATAAGGAAACAACAAAATAAAGAGAGATAGAAAAAACGAGACAGAGAAAGCAGAGATTGAGAGCAAGAAATAGAAAAAAGGAGGAAGAAGGAGAACATAACGTAGTTTTAAGGAGAATGAGTGAAGAATGATAGATGGTGGTGCGAAGAGAAAACCAGAGAGAAAATAATACACTTCCTTTACAACAGATGAAAAAAATAAAGAATAAAAAAATTCGAAATTAACACTGCTTCCGTGGAGAGGAAAGCGAAGACATAAATGTGTACATTTATACACCTTGGACATCGACAAAGAGAGTGAAACTTAAAGCTAGTCGATTCTCTCTTCCAAGCCTCCATCAGTACTTACACTCCTCTCGTATCTCCACGGAAAGAGTCTTTCTGAGCATTATCGCGCTCCTGACACGTTCCCCAATAAGAAATGTGACTCCCGAGGACCGTCCCCAAGTAACTGAGGAGACAAAGAGTGTGGGAACGTTTATCCCACCATCCTTGGTGGTTTCATTTAATCGTGGGATTAGAAAGACAGCTCATATTGAAAGCTTATCTCCTCCCCCCCTCTGGAGAGATTTATAAGGGCAACAGATTTTGTTTTCGATACAAGTAATTGTATCGAGCTCATAGGATGCACACGGATCTCTTCGGCATGAACCCGGCCTTGAATTTTCGTCGCCGATAAAAGGCTCTTTGTCAAAAAATTCAATCGTCTCCTGTTTCGGAAGATAATTGTCCTCCAGTCAAACCACGCATGGTAAGTGAGTCCATCTTGACCAAAAAGACCAATGGCTTCTTATCGTGGAATATGTCTATAGAACTCCATCAGATAGCAGGAGATGGTCAGGCCGTGGTCAATGTTGTCGCTTCTGAGAAGCTCGATCGCTTTTTTTCTCCTTTTTCTGGACCGCGACCATCTCATACACACACACTTCTCTAATAATACACACTTTATCTGCATCCGTACATTAGCATCAAGCCGGCCTGACGTTTCCCCGAACACTCGGCTACAAAGCGCACTTTCAAGACGGAAATGTCTCGGATTGAGCCCACAAGTGTAATCATACGTGGTTACCCCATACGGCTTCATCCCGGTACTTTTGAGACCGTATGGGGTAACCACATATGATTACGCTTCTGGGCTCAATCTAGTGCATTTCCGCACAATCACCCAAAATAGGGTCCGGTGACTGAAAAAGTTCTTAGAATTGCTCCACTGCATCTATTTTTACATATATATAAATTAGTATACAGTGTTTAAACATGTGTTTACTTAGTGTTTAGTTGAGTTTACATTAATTTACATATTACACCTCAATATTATATATTATAAGCTTCAGTCATTTAATTTGGTCAGGGAAGTGCAATTAACTAGTTAAAAAAAATCGTTTGACAGTGTATATATATACACACAGTAACACACACATTATATGTACTGTATATATATGTATCGATGGAATGGATGGATGGATGGATGGATGGACTGATGAATGATGGTTGGTTGGTTGGGTGGATAGTTCTTTGTACGAATGACAGGACAGACAGACAGACAAATAGATAGATAGATAGATAGAGAGAGAGAGAGAGAGAGAGAGAGAGAGAGAGAGAGAGAGAGAGAGAGAGAGAGAGAGAGAGAGAGAGAAAGACAGAGGCAGAGATGGAGAAAACAGAGATTGAGAGCAAGAAAGAGGAAAAAAGGATGAAGAATTAAGATTTAAAAAGGAAAAGTAAAGAACGATAGATGGTGGCGCCAAGAAAAAAGCAAAGAGAAAATAATACACTTCCTTTACAACAGATGAAATAATGAGCAGCGAAGTGTATATCAGCAACATCCCGGTGAATTAAGTGAAGGGATAGATGGATGAATAGATAGACATATAGATAGATGGATGGATGGATGGATGGATAGAGAGAGAGAGAGAGAGAGAGAGAGAGAGAGAGAGAGAGAGAGAGAGAGAAAAGAAGGAGGAAACAAGATTTAAAAAGGAAAAGTAACAAATGATAGATGGTGGGGCGAAAAAAAAAGCAGACAGAAAATAATACTCTTCCTTTACAACAAATGAAATAATGAGCAGGGAAGAAAAAGTGTAAATCAGCACTTAAATAGATAGACATATAGATAGATAGATAGACATATAGATAGATAGACAGACAGACAGATAGATAGATAAATATAGATCGATAGATAGATAGATAAAGAGAGAGAGAGAAAAAAGACAGAGGCAGAGATGGAGAAAACAGAGATTGAGAGCAAGAAAGAGGAAAAAAGGATAAAGAATTATGATTTAAAAAGGAAAAGTAAAGAATGATAGATGGTGGCGCCAAGAAAAAAGCAGAGAGAAAATAATACACTTCCTTTACAACAGATGAAATAATGAGCAGGGAAGAAAAAGTGTAAATCAGCAGCATCCCTGTGAATAAAGTGAAGCTTTCAGCAGGGTGTGCGGCCGAGGACGGTGATAACCTCGCTGATGGAGCCGAAATGATGCGGTGATTTGACAGAAGTACGCTGCTCTGGACCACTGCCGCTTCTATAGCGGAATACCGCCGCCCGCCACATAATCGCCGGCCATTTTCTTTGCTGTCATTTGCTATTACCCAGCCAGAGTCCTGGAAATGCCAAAGCCTCAGAGACATCAAAAAGCCTCTGTGCAGACATAAAAACCAGCTCATCTTCTAAACACACACACACAAAAAAATGGACAGGAACATAGAGCGGCGGACCATCGTATTCCAAACATGTCAAAAGCGATATTCCATCTCCTCCGTGTTCCTCGTGGTGACCCCGTTCGGCTAATAAGCTTGTCTGTTGAACACAGCATCACGCCGGAGTCTGATTGACACTCTCTGACATTTCCGGGCAAACCGGGATGAGTTGGAGGAGGTTGAGAGCATTTTGGGTGTGTAGGTGTTCAGATGTTTCTCCTACACACTTATTATGTCGAAATGATGGTCTTCTGGACTCCTATGAGATTTTTATCCAGGTAAATCTGTCTGATCAACACGCGAGCGAGCATCTGTCTGGAGCCGAGGCTCTGACGTGGAGACGTGGAGATGCTACAGGAGGTGACATTTCGCTCGGATCTTCTGTTGCTTTCCGCTAACAAATCCAAAGATCTGCATGGATCAAGGAACAAGAGTGACGTTCTAGACTAGCGATGCTGAGATTAAACAACTGATACAAACTCTAATCGTCCACCACGTGATGTTCGGAGGAGTCCGCAAAATAATGTTTACGTGGATGAGGCTTAAGCTTCGGGAAGATCCATTGGAGACATTATATAAAAACAACGTCTGTCTGGATCTGCCATCAATTTATCATCTAAATATTAACATTGCTTTTTCAGGTGTTCAAATACTTGTTATTGTTATTATTATTATTATTATTATTATCTAATTATTCTAGAATGTGTCTTTCATAATGTACCTGCACCTATGGTGAAAATATCAGACCACTCTATGATTTTGATGGATGGATGGATCTATGGATGAATTGATGGATGGATGGATGGAAGGAAGGAAGGAAGGAAGGAAGGAAGGAAGGACGGAAGGACGGACGGACGGACGGACGGACGGACGGACGCAGCGGCGGGACAGACGGACGGACGGACGGACGGACGACGGACGGACGGACAGACAGACAGACAGACAGACAGACAGACAGACAGACAGACAGACAGACAGACAGATAGATAGATAGATAGATAGATAGATAGATAGATAGATATGGTATATGGATGGAAGGAAGGAAGGGATGAATGGATGGATATGGTATGTGGATGGAAGGAAGGAAGGATGGATCGATCGATGGATAGATAGATATGGAATATGGAAGGAAGAAATTACATGGTATATGGATGGAAGGAAGGAAGGATGGATGGATGGATGGATGGATGGATAGATATGATATATGGAAGGAAGGAAGGATATGGTATATGGAAGTAAGGATGGATGGATGGATGGATGGATGGACGGACGGACGGACGGACAGACAGATAGATAGACAGACAAACCGGAATGGATAGACAGACTAAATAGAATAAACTCTGAAAAAGAATAACTGAAAAAGAATAAATACAACTAAAACATTAAAGTCGGACATTTAGGTACAAATCGATTCAAGAATAAAATAAAAAAATGAAAGGTCCGCCACAGCAAGAGCATTTTAAAAGCGTCCAGTGCCATAGTAAATTCTTGTGGTCTATATTGTTCACTCCGTAGCTTTCTAACTCCTCCTGGAGACCAGCTCAACAACTTCGGAGATTTCACAGGTTCCTCCCAAAGTGACTCGGAATCTGGAAAGTTGGCAAGCTCCGTCCGTTACGTGCCGCAGTGAACGAAAGCCAAAAGTGCTGATCTCTCCATCCCAAATCAGCCCAGAGTTCCTCCTCAGCACTTCAGTCCAAAATCCCAGCCAAGCCCGTCCTAACCAAACACGATTCCCTCAGACAAGCTCTGATTGGCTGGCCATCACCCCAGGGACTCCAGCTACGTTAGGACGGATCTCAAAAGCAGGCGAGTGGACGAGCGCAGCACAATTTATACTCAAAGGTGGCGTGAAGTTCCCAGGGTCTTCTGCACATGGCCCGAGGTCAGGATGTAATGACAGTCCTACGCTTCAGGTGACTGTGCCTGTGGCCCTGTGGACATCTCCGCTTGACCTTGGGAGCCCATGGGAGATAAATGGGCCGCGCTTGAAAGACACAACACGGGAAGTCGCCCTTGCTATTTGTATGTGCTTAGCGCAGCAAGCCCCGGAATAATAACAACTTGGCAAAAGTGCAACTCTGGAATTGATGCGGCGAAACTATTAGTACTCTGAGCGGTTAGAAAAACACAGCGCAGATGTGTAATGCACTCCAACGCTCTCCGAGGGGGGAATTTGCTTCATTTAGCCTTTAAATTAAATAAAGAACAGCATGGCGGCGCGAGAAGGATCACGGTATCACTTGAGGCTTCGGCAGCAACAATTCGCACAAAATAGTTCGTCATCGGCGTCCTGACAGGTTGGAATTGAGAAATCAAACATTACAAAGAAGTCCTGAGCCAAAGCAAAGAGCAGCTCGACGTATGGAGACATCGTCTTCGCTCTTAATCGCACTAGATTTGCAGATGGCCATTGGAATACGTGCATTTATTATTAAATAAATTAATACATACAGTTGATTTCATGCATTTAATGTAACTACGCATAAGCATTTGCTATATTTTTGAAGTCTGAAAGCTTAAATGTAGATTCACGAAAGAAATGGGGACTATAGATTAAGAGGCAAGTCAAACTTAAGTAAAAAGTACAACTGTGGAATACTTTAAAGGGAAGAGGTAAAGCAATGTACTAAACTAAAACATTTCAAACTATCAAACTATTCAAATATAAATATAAAAAGGACATTCAAAACGTGGAATCATTAAAAAAAAAGTCATATTTTTATTTTATGTCAAAGATCCAAGTTAATTTATGATATTGCTGTGGATACAGTCTTCATGTGTTAAAGTGTAATATAAAAGGGGGCGGGACTAGATAAGTTGTACTTCTTTCTACTCCCTTTCAAACATGTATTATGGGAAAGAACGAGATTATTGTATTAGTTTTATCATTATGTTGTCGTTTTATGTTGTTATTACTTGTGATTCATACATGTTTGAATAAATAAAAAAACAAATACAATAAAATAAATAAAATGGATATTATAAGTAACTAGCATGAGAGAGATGATGATGCCATGCATGTAATGTTACCTTTGCCAGTAACTTTTTGTATTGTGGTTTCAATGAAACACAACAAAAACACATCGTCGCCTTTTTGTTATTTGTGGTCCTGTATGTGTGTGTTTTTATAGGGGCAAGAAAATGTGAAAAGGGTCAAAGAGGCTATAAGTGTCAAATTGTTTTCTGACCTGCCAAAATAAAATACTGTGAAGCACAAACTTGTTGTATTTAAAAGCTTCCTGGTTTTTGTTTTAGTTTGTTCAAGAAACTTGTGAGCAGCGGCATCAAATATGATACAAATTGTGACCTGATGCATCAATTGGGAATGTGATACAGCTTATGATCTGATGTATCAAATATGATACAATATAAATATGCAGGTTTGCTTAATTTAACCTTTTACTTAAATAAAGAACAGGATGGTGGTGCGAGAAGGACTACGGTACACTGCAAAAAATACATTCTTGACAAGCCAAAAAATCTTGAATTTTGACAATAGATCTTATTATTTTTTCTTACAAAATAAATTAACTATGTGAGGATTAAGAATGAGAGATGTCTTTGCTTATTTCAAGAAAATAGGACGTGATTTTTTTTTTTAAAAGAAAATGCAAAATTTGATGATATTTTCACTAAATTTGGACATTTTTCAAAGTAGAGTATACTGAATGTAGATGTTATGCTTTAACACAGAACTTCCTAAAACAAGAAATGTCAAGTGGAATCTTCTTATTTTAAGAACACAATGTTTCTCAATTTAAGAAACTACGTAGCTACTTTTTTATATTAAACAAATGAGAACAAGAACTGAAATCCAAAAACAAATCTACCGTGTAAGAAGATATTTTGTCTCGTTTCAAGCCGTTTCACCATGTAAAATGTTCTCATCCCATTGGCACGTAATTTTACTTGACTTCATTTTTGTTTTGCTCATTTTGTTTTTAATTTTCTTGCTTTTCCACATGGATTTTTTGCAGTGTATCACCTGAGACTTCGGCAGCAAAAATTATCCAAAAATATTTGTTCATCGGCGTCCTGACAGGTTGGAATTGAGAATTCAAACATTACAAAGAAGTCCTGAGCCAAAGCAAAGAGCAGCTCGACGTATGGAGACATCGGTCTTCGCTCTTAATCGCACTAGATTTGCAGATGGCCATCGGAATACGTACATATTTGATCATTGTGTTGAAAGTTTGTCCAACGTTGCTGACATTTATGCTATAGAAGCGTTGTATCGCTACGCTAAAAATACCACCGATGTATTTGTTCAGGTGCGTGTGAGTCCAAACAACCGTGTTGGCACAAACTCACACCCTAAAAAAGCACAACACTGTCTATGATACAACACACACATGCAAACAGCACCGAGTGAACGCGCATTTTCATGCATAATGTCATTTATATAAATGGCAGCCTGATAAATGGGTGCATTAGTGGAGTTGGACACGTAAAATAGGTTTATTCAGCGACGGCAGAAATGCAAACCGATGTCCTTAGGTGACGGAACAAGGGTTATGATGGAAATAATATATAAATAAATTACACGCTGTAACGAAATTACCCCAGTGCTGCGCGTCCTCATGTTTCGATTTTACATGGCTGACGATTCTTCATCTCGCAGAGTTTGGACCGAAAATGTCCAACGATAAAAATAACAAATCATCTGTCCAGCAAACACTAAGAGTGCTGCTAAAATTTTGCTAACAATAAAATACTTTTTCATTTTTTACGTTTGATTTTATGTTTTTTTTCATTTAACTGTCGAATCACAAAATGGTTGAATCATATTTGATACTGCAATATGTATTTTGATTTACATTAGACTTACTCTGCAAATGTAGTTACACTTGACTTACAATATGATGATTATCAGTCTATTTACTGCATTAAATGTAAAACTACGCATACGCATTTACTATATTTTTAAAGTCAGCAAGCTTAAATGTATATATCATAAGTAACGGCCTTGTGACTTTTTGCATTGCGGTTTCAATTAAATACAAATACAACCAAAATACACCTGCGTTTTTTTTTTATTTGTGGTCCTGTATGTGTGTGTTTTATAGGTGCAAGAAAGTGTGAAAAGTGTCAAAGAGGCTATGAGTGTCAAATTGTTTTCTGACCTGCCAAAATAAAACACTATGAAGCACAAAATAACTTGTGAAATAACAACAGAAGTGTTACTCTTTGATTCTGCCAGCTTCATGGTGTTGGTTTTAGTTTGTTCAAGAATTTTATGAGCTGATGCATCAACTATGATACAAATTACGACATGATGTATCCAATATGATACAAATTACGACCTGATGAATCAACTATGTTACAAATTATGACCTGGTTTATAAAATATGTTACAGCTATTTGATAGTGTACCTATCTCATATTTGATGTATCTGATGTAACCAATATGATACAAGGTATAACCCGATGTATCAATTATGCTTTTTGACTATTTAAAAATTTAATGACAATTTAAAACAAAACAAAATGTATATTTTTGTTTTAGCTATTTTGCATGTTCAGATTGACCAATACATTCTCCAGTATTCAAAGAATCCGTCTTTTCTCTCAATTATGTAACAGTTTTTGGCTTTTCACTTTAGTTTTTGGTATATTGTCAGTTATAATGCAATACAATTTGACATCCTGAATGTGAAATCTGAAACGTTTCAATAAAATTTGATCAATGTATAGAACAGCAAACGAGACAACTACAATTCCCACAAGCCTTTGCGACAAGACCACGTCACATGACCCAAAAGTTGAAGGTTCAGCACAGAGAATTGTACTCAGTTGTACTCATTGTAGTGTATCTCAATGCTTTTTTTTGTTGTTGTTTTTTTTTAATTGTCATTCAGTTTTTTGGATCTGTCTGCTGCCTTTTAACCAATTGTCTGCGTTAACCTTTGTTTTTTTGTCTCACCTCTTATGCTTATTAATGCCTTTTTGCCGTCTATATGCATCCGGCACTGACTCGGCTGTTCCCATTCATTACAAATAATAGCAGAAAATGACATTTCTGTCTGCACTACATGTACCGGCTCTGCAGATTAACCCGCGCATTACTGTATTATGACGGCTTCACTTTCAACCATCCGGTACAAATCTGGATTTTTATGGAGTCACGGCAACCTGAGATTTAGACTTCCTGACCTTCTCTCATTTAGCAAATCTTACCAGGATAAATGTCATCTTACGAGATGTTAAGGGCGGTTTCTGTGCCGTGGTTGAGCTCTTACAGCTGAAATATGTGCTTTTTGTGGAGTTAAATATGAAACGATATTTGTTCAAACGCCGACTTTGCACCCGTGCTTATGATTAATGCCACACGTAAAGATGTAAAAAAACGGAAAAGACAAAAAAGCATAAGTCAGAAATCTCGAACAGCGCTGACAGTTGATTGGCTGATGACGTATGTCTAAGTAAATGATGCAGCGACTCTTAAACAGCCCCAATCCATAAGAACTTTACTTAATTTCAATAATACCATTTTAATTAGTGAATTTTGGAAAAGTTTTATTAAACAAATTAAACCTATTTTAAACGTAATAAAAATGACGTCAATTTAATAACTGAAATTACAATCACTGTAGTTACATTAATTAATACACTTACGCTATAATACTGTACCTAAAATACATAATATAACACTTAGCTATAATACGTAAAATACAATTAGATACAAAAGTCAAAATACTTTGTTACAGTTTATTTGCATGCAATTTAATTTAAAATCTATCTGTCAACAGTATTTCTATTTACCTTTACTATTGTAAAGGTATTTACTATTTCTATTTAACTGTTTTATTTCACTCACCTACATTTTCAGCCTTTTTTTCACTTGTCTGTACAACAATTCCAATAAAAAAATAACTTCATGCTCTCCTATCTGAAATGTACATTTCACTATTTTAATATTATTTTAATGTATTTAAATATTTAGACTTTAATTAAAATTAATTTAAAATTACCTAATACTTTTAAAACACTTTGCTTGTGGTTAATTCATACGGAAAAAATGACAAAACGAAAGAATGACACACCAACACCCAATTCACACCAATTTTCAACAATTTTCGCTAAATATTTCCCCGTATTAAAGCGGCGGAGCTGAAAGCAGTCGTGTATACTCGGTTCCTGGCGAAGCTAATTTTTCGGAAGCTAATTTCGCTACGCGCTACGGTTAGCATGAACAAGCAGAGGACACGAATCTGCTGCGGCCGAGTTTGAGGGGCAAACGGAATGTTCCAGAATGTGCTCACCCGGGAGGCACCGACTTTACAAATAGCTCAAAAGCAGCTGCTGTCCGGCTCCGTGTGGGCTCCATACATCTTCTTGATGTGACGTGGCAAAGGCTAAGCGCGCGGTGAAAGGTCTTACCTGAGGGGAAGTGTTCATTGAGGGCCCAGTTGTCCACCTGAAGTGTGGCATTGCCCCCGTTTCGGGTGAAGCGCACTACATGGTACTTGCCATCATTTACAGCAGTGCTGCTCTCTTGAACGTTGATGTCCATTGATCCGATGTTGAACGTCACCCCGATTTTGCCTTGCTCCTGTAAGAATCACAACAGCACATGCTAAACGTTAGCAATAGTGAGTGTTTAGGCAGCGACGTTGGTGTAAAGAGCAGGGGTGTAACGTACTTGGAGAACTTTGGGAATTTTCGTAAATGTTGTAAATATTTTTTACTTGTCGTGTAGTATTTAGGCTACTTTTTACTTGTAGTGAGTACTGTAGTGATCAAAAATATAAGCAACTTTTAAATTCACGCAGTTCCAATACTTTTGCGCAATCAATGAATTACAAGTACTAATACAAGTCGAATACTATGCTCAGTGTTTCAATGTTTAAATTTTTTTTTTCAGTTTCTTTACACGTTTGTCGTTCTTCTTTTTTTTTGGATCAATTTTATTATACAAATGTATACATATTGTATATTTACAAAATTTACAAAAATTCCCAAAGTGTACTGAAGTGCTTTACACCTCTGGTAAAGAGTACCTGAAAACCACTCTTGAGTACAAGTACAGATACCTTTGTAACTTTTTCAAGAAGGCTTGAGTAAAAGTTGTGAAGTATCCAATTTTCAAAGAACTTGAGTATTTTACTCGTACTGAAAATGGGCACGAAACACGTCCATTAGGCTATGTTTCCCAAAACAGAAGTGTAATTAAACTATTCAATGTTTCAAAATGGCAGATTAAAATAGATAAAACTTTACTTTCTGTAAATGGTGTCTCTCTTTCAGAATTTGTCCTTCTCTTTCTCTCTCAATCTCTCTATGTTTCTCTCTCTCTCTACCTCTCTCTTTGTTTTTCTCTTTCTCTCTCCCTCTCTCTCTCTCTCTATCATCCATTTATCAACCAACCCACCCACTGTCTCCAACTGTCTGTCTGAATATCTGTCTAAATGTCTCTAAATCTTCTCTTCATTTCCGAATTTGTCTCTGTCTCATCCACCTATCCATCCCGTATTGTTCCATTTAGGAAATGGAAAAAAAAAAACTAAAATTACTTAAATAAGAGGATGCAAGAGTGCAATTTCTCGTCTGTTCACACGACCGTAGATGTTGTTCGGACACGAGCAGATTCATCATAACAGAAATGACCTTGTGGGTCTGTCACTCGCCGCTTTACTTTTGTTCTAGGAGGATCCTGAATAATCTATTAGCATTAGTGACCTCTGATAAACTTGTCGGCTTGATGAAAGAGATTCATCAGTCATTAACACCTCCATCTTTGGAGGTGAAGAATCAGGCTCATCGATTTACATAATGCTGCAAAAGTGGAGTAAATCAATAGCATTAGCTAAAACAGAGAAAGAGATAAGAATGATTAATGAAACAGGAAGGCGCAGTGTTTGCCCTCATGGATCCTAGAAGCAGGAGTTGCGAAGATTCCCGCTACGAATTAATTAGCAAAGCGAGGAGTGGTTGAGCAGGAACGAGCGAGGACATTTTTCATCCATTATCAGCAGAACCAGCACGGTCTTCGAGCAGAAATGAACGTGTAGACCACCATTAGAGCGCAGAATACGTACAGTATTAAATCTAAAAATCACATTATCAGTTTGATTTGCAATCCGTTTTTTTTTCAACATTCCAAGGGTTTGTGTGATAACAGAGACGCCATGATGGTATCCACAGATTTTGTCTTCACACTTGAGGACCAGACCACCAGAACAACCAAACTAAACCAGACGGCTATGAATTAACACTTAAATTCACTTGCTAACTGAGCTTCATTGTCGAAAAATCAACGGCCAATTGTTTTAATTTTCAGGACTGGTGCCAAATTTGTTACTTATAGCTTAGTTTGTTTTGTAAACTTGAAGAAGCAAGAATTGAAACAAAAAAGCAACAGATACGCAGTTGTAACTAATTTATAACAGAAACAAAGATTTTTTTTACGAATTTATTTGAAACCAGCAGAGGTGTAAGCCATTCTTGAAAAACATACTTGAGTAAAAGTACGGATATGTTCTTGTAAAAGTAACTCCTTTACAAGTCACCAATTTCAAGAAAACTCGAGTCGTAACGTATTTAGCAAAAAACCTTCATCATCCTGCAGATGGCGATATCACTTTGTTCGCCCAAGAAATTAACCGCGATAAAAAAGACTCTGACTTGTCGCGCACAATCACATGTAACGAGTAACAGTAAGTGTCCACTTAAATGTAATAAAGTAAAGAGTACAGATAATCAGAAATGTAGTCAAGTAGAGAGTAAAAGTTGCTTAGATTTATGCCACTCAGTACAAGTACAAAGTAGCCAAAATACTTAAGTAATAAAGTCAATTTGCTCAAGTACTTTGCACCAATGGAAACCAGGCTAATTGAAACGCTCAGGATTTGACCGCATATCTAATTCTTTAAAACATGAATGGATTTTCAGCAAGGAATGCAGTTGGTCATTTTGCAAACACAATTTTTGAGACCACCAGCTTGAGCCTGGACCGGGACTTTATTTGTGGAGTTTAGTCTGATTGGTTTGTATGGTGATATCCAAAATTCATAAAACTATTCCTATACTATAACTAATACTATTTCTCAAAATATCTATAAAACTATCCCAAAAATATCGTTCTTGAGTGCAGCCATGAACTTGCATTATACACATACTGTATAGAATCTGGTTATAAATGTCCTGATTTAACCGTCAGATTCACAGAGACAGATTAACACACAATGTAAGAGTAGATTTGCTCTGTGATATTAGTATTAGTCTCCAAATCTTCCTCCAATGAAGAAACACCCAAGCCTGTTGCTATTTGCTCATCTTTGAGGGATTTCGGGGCTTAGGGCAATCGCTTTATTTGTATTCATTTATTTATTTGTGCCTTTAAAGCGAGATCTTTCCACTCCTCTTTCTCCTGACGCGTTCCTTGTGTAATTTGTCCCGTGTAATGCGCTCGCTTTACGTCTCTCCAGAGCCCCTGGGTTGTACGGAGACATTATGGTTATGCTAAACCCAATCTGCTGTTGTTCTTATCTCTTTCAGCACGGAGAATGACGACAGATGATAAATTGTATCAAGGGAGATGTTTATCACCACGCAGTGTGTTTATCACGGCCGGATCTCTGCGAGCAGAATCTGGGCCAGTCTCAAGTTCATTTGTAAGACTTTCGCAAAGACCAAAACGCAGTTCATCCCTCAACGCGTGGACTCTGTTATCTGAGATCTTCACTGGCCTGTTTCATTATTAACAAAGATTTTGGTTGTTTTTTTTTTTTTTAGTAGATGACGTCTAGAAGTTAAAATTCATCAACTACGTAAATGCACAAATGTAAATAATCCAGTGACCGGTTGTAATATATGTGTTGGTATTGTTATGATTGATATCACAAGCTACTGATGAAATTACTGATGCCCTTTTTTTAAGATACGTAATGTCTTTTTTTCTTTATTTTTTATGTCTGCTTTTGTTCATATAAAAATAGACATTTTTAACTAAAATATTTGTAAACAAAAAAAAAAACATAAAAAATAACTATTTGTTATTACCGCCGCTATTATTATATCTTATTAGATTTGTTATCATAAAATTGTTATTATTTTTATTTCTAAGGTTGCATTTCTACAATAACAGTGGTCCGTACTAATATTAGTAATAGTAATAACAATAGTAACAACAACAACAACAACAACAACAATAATATCAACAATCGTAATTACTAATTCGTACATAATTATAAAGAATAATATAAAAAAATTACAATGTGGCAATGTGGCAATAGTCTTTTTAACCCCTGGATAAGAACAATTCCATATTATACTGAGCAAAAATAACATAATGTGTCATTTTTATTTACAATAGTTGATATTAATATTCACCAGTTTACGTTATTTCTAATGCTTCCCATCACAAGCTCCGATCCCTCCACACATCTGCACACCTCTGCATTTCCAGGATGGATAGTCAAAAGCTTGTCAGTACGTGGTGAGATGATTATGAAGTGTTTGTGTTCAGTGATACTTCAAGTCCCACGAGAAAGTTATTAGAGGAGGGAAGATGTACGATCGCCCAGCCTTTCGTCTGCACCAAAAGCAACAGAAAACACCATCGGCCCGCCGTGAAATATTGATGAGATGAAAATGAGTCAAAACACATAAAAAAAACACCTTCATAAATCGCTTTCCAGAGCGACGCACAAAGACGCGCAAAATGAAATACCGCTTTATTAAAGGTAGCATCACATATACCAGGGGTCCTCAATTATAAACTTGAAGGGTCCACTTACGAAATTTCCGTTCAGTCCGAGGTCCGGAAAAATATCGGTAATCTAAATATTTTCATTAGGAGTCAAAAAAAAACTATTAATTTGATTGAATTTTAAATTTTAAGGTTACTAGTAAGCTTGCGCATGCAAGTTCATATTTTTTAGTTGGTCCAAGTAATAAAATATAGAATCATTACCCTCATTTTATTTAATTGGTTGAATGAAAATGTTTTATTATGCGCTTTGAGACAGTTAAAACTGTGAAAAGCGCCTTACAAATACTTACTTATTATTATTATTATTATTATTATTATTATTATTATTATTATTATTATTATATTATTACAGTGTACTGTTGGCTTACGGTACTGCAACGGCTTTCTATCTGAAATAAAAGGGTAAAAGGTCGAACACGCTCTTGGTTTTGAGCAAGTGATACATGAAAGGAAATAGTCTGTCATGTACACGCATATTGAGCGTGGTGTCAGCAGTGCGTAGAGGAAGAGTGCAAATACAGCAAAATACCGTCTGTTTGATTTCCTGCTGCGGGTCAATGACAAATAAGGGCATTTTTTTTCCCAGTCTTCAACAATAAAAACATATGCGAATCCGGTAATACGCAGAAACGGTTGAACCAAGCCACGTAATCCCTTCACCGGTAATATGAAAGTACACGTGTACTTGATTATTCACAAACCGCGGCTTGATGCTTCCGCGACTGATTCCAAACAGCCCATTAAAGCGCGTGTTTTTCTGCAGGCCGGGCGCTAGTGATTGGCACATCCAATTACGCGCCAACGTGACGAGCGGAAATGCTGATTGCGCGATAATTCGCAACAATAGCCAATTAATGACGACAAATTAAAAAATAAAGCAAAAAACAACAAAAACAAACGAGCGAAGATAAAATGAATCAGTCTGACACTTTGCTGAAGAAAACTTTGTGGCGAAAATTGTAATTTGTGTGCCTCGGAAGGGAAATTATAATTAGTCGGGTTCAATCTAGTTTTAGATAAATAATAAAAAAAAAGGCACTCGTTTAATTGAGAAAAATAGGTGTTATGGTATTAGAAAAAAGCAACTCATCAAATGCGCTCTGGCTTTTTTCAAATGCCGTATTTTAAATATCAAAAAAACAACCAGCCTTCGTTTGTATTACGCGACACTCTCGCATTTCCAGACGCTGTTCAGCGAGCTGCAATTCGTACAGTCATCAATCGCGCCGTTCTTGCTCTCCGCTGATGTCGGAGAAAGTAAAGAGCTTCCACTGTATCACCTAGACAAATTGATAAGTGGTTAAAAGATGAACCTCTTCTCTGGCCGTCTGTGGAGAGCTGATAAGGAGAGATGCTTCTCAATTGGTAGTAAAGAGAAAATGGAAGCGACAATTTTTAGCAGCTGATTGTCTCGTCAATACGTAAGCGTGTGACATAAGTGCCGCTGCGAAATTCATTAGCTTCAGTTTTTTATGAATCATAAACTTGATTTGATAGACACAAAAGTAGATAGTGGCTACAAAATACGTACTCTACTCGTAATAAATAATTTACTTTAATGTTTTACATATTTTATGTAAAAATGGCAACGTTACAAACTACAACTAACACATCGGTTTTTCTTTATTGTGGATTTTCGTTTTGCGCAATTGAAAATATGAACCTTTTCTCTGATTCTCCGTCAACTTCACTTTGTCTTCTATCACAGTTGTGATTAACCTTATAACTAGTGATGCGCTGATATCAGTATTGGGTATCGACCTCAATAACACATTTTCTCGCAAAGTACTCGTGCTCGTTATCGATACCGAGAATTGTCTGAGTGGCATGTAAATGGTTAATCACAGCCATGGAAATTGTCCAGCAGCTCATAATGTAGCACGTTTATCACACGTAATTTAATCAAGCACCTAAAATCCCAATAAGACAACAAGTACAAAGAGTTTGCTTCTAAACCAACACAACTCGCGCCACAGCACTCTTACAAGAGGAGAGAAACATGTTAGTTTATTCAGGTATGCTGCACTAAATCGCAAACATTTTAACAATTCTCCTGAAAAAAAAATGTCCTTGTGCTGCCCAAAACAGCAGAACTTAAAAAAAGACTGGTAACAAAATTTAAGTTGCACTATCACTATTTAAATTTTCTAGAATTATTTATTCTGCAATGTGTCGCATACAACATTTTTTTCATTTTAAATAAATGTTGTACATTCCAAACTCCACCTCATTGTTTTTTTTCTATTATAGGACTAAAGCCCGTTAAATTTGAATTATGTTTATATTAAGTACTCGGTATCGGTAAGTACTCAAACTCGTTTTGCAAAAAAGTTGTATTGGTGCATCTCTACACACAGTACAACATTACAGACCAGTTTGAGTCCCAGTTTGGGCCTTAGAGAGTTTTGTGTATAGTTGTGCGTATAGTTGCGTGGGTTTCCTTTGGGTCTCCGGTTTTCACCGACAGTCCAAAAGCATAAGAATTATAGTCTTTAAAATATCCGAAGAGAATTTACGAAGTATATTCTTCCTCAACCACCGGCGCTGAGATTGGCTTTAGCTCCCCAGGACCCAGAAAGGAAAGAAGCGAATGAACCAATCAATTCAGCACTCGAAAGGGTGGTAGATGCATTTGATTAGATATTACATTGCTTTAGAGTAAATAATGGCTATAATTGTTTAATATTATAAAAACAATTATCAATATGTTATACAATGTCTATAGAATAAAATGAAAATAAGCAGAGAAAATGTAGACTTTAAAATCAAAGACATTCCCGAATCAGGCCAAATTTACAGATTTCTCTCGAATTCGAAAACAAATTGCAAACTTATGTTAACAAACCTACCTGTACACGTCGAAAACCTTTCATCCAATTTTAATGATTGTATTTGATCGGTGAATCTCACTAACAAGACCCGCACGGAGACCTTTCATCTTCTCGGCGCGTTTAAAGCAGGAAATAAACGCATGAAAGTCTAAAAATGCCATTAGGCGTTTAAACAGCGCGATGATCATCCACTGCAAAAGTCCCAGAGCAACGAGCCCAAAAACAAACCCACGTAAAACCACAGCAATTAGCCCGGCAAAGTTGCTCACAGCTCGGAAAAGCCGCGCAGAAGATTTTTCGATTTTCCGCAGCCTTTCAATTAGGACCCCCGATGTAAGCGAAATCCCGCGAGGGTCTGTGGGACATCTGCGGTGTTTTGCGGGTAGTTTATGGAGATATCAAACATGTTGATGAAGCAGAAAGTGCTCTTTAATTCACTGCTGGCTGCTGGTTTGCGTGCCAAGGCTATCAGGTCCACAAAACACAGACATCTGCCCCACAGCTCTTAATCCAGCGCCAACCTGCCGCATCCGCACACGGGCATCACTACCAAATATACTGTGACTTTACTGCCACCACGTCCGAGTCAACGGTGCTTTTGTACAATTACACAAAGAAATTGGAAAAAATATAATAATAAAACGCTTTTGACTTAAAAAGTAAACGGCCTTCGGTGTGGTTTTATTACAGTGGAGGTGATAGAATGGTGGTGCAAGGCCGACGAAAAAGGAAAAGGTGAAAAAGGAATTCTTTTCTCACAATTCTGAGGCTTGAGCATCCAAATTCAGAAAATATATTAATTTCATATCAGTCGTATATTATGTACATTTCTCTTTACATTAACTTTTTTTTTTCTTTTTTTATTTCTTTGTTTTTAGATTTGATGATTTTTCTTTCTTTCATTCTTTCTTTCTTTCTTTTTAATGTTGTGTCTATCTATCTATCTATCTATCTATCTATCTATCTATCTATCTATCTATCTATCTATCTATCTATCTATCTATCTATCTATCTATCTATTCATCTCTCTGTCTGTCGATCTATCTATCTATCTATCTATCTATCTATCTATCTATCTATCTATCTATCTATCTATCTATTGCTCTGTTTGTCTATTCATCATTCCATCCATCCATCCATCCATCCATCTATCTATCTATCTATCTATCTATATTCAGCTTGTCTATTTTCTTGTGTCTTTTTTTTGTGATGGTTCTGTTTTTCTTTATTTCTGTTCGTCAGTCTGTCTGACTCTCTATCTGCCCATCCATCAATCTACAAAAGCAATTTAGGGCTAAAAAAAGAAAAAAGGTCAGGCACCATTGGAGAATCACTGCAAATTCAAAGCAAAGCGGACGCCTCGCAAATAACGTGGCAAGACATTTGTGTTCTGTTTGCATTCAGGGCCGACGGATCGATGTGGTGGGGGTTATTTAAACAAGCCCCCTGCAAATAAACACACGGCTCCTTTTGAATGACGCCAACTAGACAGTCTTCACAACGGCCCGTTCTGCAAAGCAAAGCAACATCGGGAGCACGAATGCTGCTGCGGAGGGACTTTTTCCAATTTTCTCATTTGCTTCGTCAACAGAACAAGAGGGAGTTCACTGCAGGGCAAAGAGAGCCACGAAAACGCCGAGAAACACAACACGACGAGGAGAACTCGAGGAGAAAGTCGAGCCGTCACCGAATCAGACACACTCTGATGGTTCGTTACACTTTATTGGTAATTAGATCAGCATTAGCCGGAGGGGGCAATCTGATTATGAGGGCTGCGTCTCTTTAAAAACACACTTCATACTTACACGTCGAGAACAACAGCAGGAAGCAAAAGAAAAAGATGCTAAATGACAAAGAGCGGCCATTGGTTTTGTTTTTGTGGTGACCTCTTGTGTATGTGTGTGTTTGTTAAGTATTTGTATCAACAATGAAAAATTGGCATTCAGAGCAAAAAAGGCGCGACATTAGGGTTCTGTCTGTGTCTCAACCAATGACTCAACCAATGACCAGTGACACACACACACTCACACACACTTATTTGTCCAATTTTAGACATTTTTTTTGGAAAATCCTTTTTGGGAAGTTAAAAATCATTTTATTTAGGGGTGGTTATTTTTGCGCTAATGTGACGTAAAATTGCTGCATTTAATCACAAAATAATCACAGGTAATTATCTACTAATCACTAATCTGACTAATCACAATGCCTATTTTTGCGCAAATACAATATATTTGAACAAAAAAACTATGCAAATACATATTCCAATAGCAGCACCATAAAAATAAATACTAAGTGTGACATAAAATATCTGCATTTAATCACACATAATCACATGTAATTACGCAACTAATCACAATTGTTTTTTTGTGTGCAAATGGTGCTTATTTTTGCGCGAATACGATATATTTGAACAAAAAATGCAAACAGCTATCCATGTACTGTATGTGCAATAAATACATATTCCTATAGCAGCACCAATAAAATAAATATAAAGTGCAACGTACAATCACTGCTTGTAATCACAAATAATCACAGGTAGCTATGCGACTAATCACAATGCTTATTTCTGCGCAAACGCTGCTTATTTTTGCGCAAATACGTTATATTTGAACAAAAAAAGCAAACAGTTATTCATGTATGTGCAATGTATACATAATCCTATAACAGCACCATCGAAAATAAACGCAAAGTGCGACGTAAAATCACTGCATTTAATCACATATAATCACAGGTAATTACGTGACTAATCAAGATTAAAAATGTAACTCCGGCCTCGTGACTAATACAGACGCGGCGGTTTAATGGAGCCGTTTACTGTTGGCAAACTACAGAGCTTTTATTTTACGAGCCTCATTTCTTCTTTGCTTCCTTAAGCAGCGGTGATAAACCGGTTGGAGAAAATGGAAATTACGTGGAGATTCCAATCTTGGGAGAAAGTGTCCATTCTGTAATGACACGAGAGCGGCATCGTGACATCTGGAGAGACGTGAAGAGGGTCTCAAGACGCGGAGAGGGGGATCGGGTCAATTGCGTTACATCTTGACATACTGCTCAATCTCGGCAGGTAAAGTGGCTGTTTGCGTACGCTGTTTGAACGACCTCAAGAAGAACATTGGCATTCTGTTTGAGCTGGTGGGCTCGCGGACCACCCGTGAGTCCAGCACCTCGTCTTTGAGGGTGTTTACATTGTAAATCCCACCCCGAGCTGACTTTACGAAAAAAAAAAACCTAAAAAAAATCAGCACATAATAGATAAGCATCCCGCTTGTCTCTAACCCCCCGTCACCCCCAAGCAGTTGTTACCATGGTTACCGCAGCTGCCAGATTCTGCTCGGATTCCAGTGAAACAGCACAGAGATTGATATGACATGTTTCATGCTTCACAAAAGACATCTGCGCCTCATCCCGCAAACATGAATGTGATCTGATCGGAGCACGGCAGCGTGAATGCAGGAACGGCAATTTATTCCCAATTTCTCTGGGCCTGGAGAAACGTCATGGCATCATGGCGAGAGATGTACGTCGATTGCACTTCTAAAGAATTGGAGAAGTTTTTTTTTTTTTCCCCGATTCAGAATACATCATTATCAAACTGCTTGTATTAATAACACAAACGAAGTCGGGCTAAAAAGAGACAGTGATTATCTCGTCTCATTAGGCGCTCTGATTGGTTATTTGTGTCTCGCCGCAATTATCAGACGAAAATACGAGGTTCGTTTGTTTAGCACGTCGTGGAAAGTTCCGACGAATGACGCAAGTGTAAATTTACGTTTCTGTACCAAGCCGACACGTTCGTCCCGTGTAGATTGACATTTATCTAACGCTTGGTGTTGAACTTTCAATCTTCAGTTGCTAAACAAATGAGTCAGGACGCGATCGCTCGGCGAGTTTGCAAACTTTAACACACATACATGGCTAATGAAGTTATTTCCGACTTTTGGTTCTCCGTTGGTATTCATTAGGGATTGGATCTCCCCGAATTATGAATGCAGTGATTTGTTTAGCGACAGAAGCAGGACTGCGGACAACACAAGAGCGATTTGCTGGGTTTTAAAGTCTGGACGACGCAACATGTAGGCCAGCTAAAATACTCACCAGATCCACCCATCCTAGAAAACACTGGTTCCATGATGGATACGGATATACTGGGAGGATTTGTTTGTGGTCCAGTGGTAGGGGAACTGACTGGTGCCGGTTCAAATTTTGGTGTATGTAATGCCACGGCTTAAGGGTGCCCACTACTCCGGGTTTGTGTTTACTTTGTGTGCACAAATGTAAACAAACCCGTATAACTAACTTTTTTTTTTTCCATTCTTTCTTTCTTTCAATCTTTTTCTTTCTTTCTATTTTTCTTCCTTTCAATCTTTCTCTTCATTCTTTCTTTCTTTCTTACACCTCAGTTTTAATTTCTGTGTCTCACTTTTATTTCACCCTTTAAAAAACTATTTTAGAGGATCTCTACAGGGGTTAGACATTTTACACCTGTGGCCGATTAGTGGGAGGAGCATTTAAAGAGGCGTTTCTCAACTGTTCATTGTCAGATGACTTTCATGATGTATGTGCTGTGAACGATTGGCTCTTTAATTCTTTGTACTTTAGAGCTTTCGTTTTTTTTTTGTCAGCAAATAAAACCCAACAAGTCTGAGAAACCAAAGACTGTGTTCTGGTCCTCCTACTTTTTGTGCAAATTACTTTATTCTTTAATATTTTTTTATTAATTTATACTTTAATTTATTTTTTTTACTTAGACTGCTCTTTCTATTTTTACCTCATGTGCAGTCTTTATTACTACTTATACCTTTGGTTTTACTTTTCTATGCGTATTATTGCTAACACATTTTTCATTTTCTGGAAAAACAAGTTTGCCTTTTTGTTCTGCTGTCTCTGTCTCTCTATCGATCCATTCATCTTCTCCTTCAAGCTGCCATTGGGTTCCTTGCCAGTGGTTGACGTTGTCTATCTAGATCTCCGAATTAGAATAAAAAGTCAATGCTGGAGGTTTGGAAATGCAGTCACAGAATCAGGCTTCAACTCAAACCAAATCCTCCCGGTTGAGCTCGAAATAATTTATTCACTCCCTATTAGCACATTTATGCGTGAAGGTAAAGCTAATCGAATTCCAAACAGTGGCTCGCTAACATGAAGCCGTTTAGCTCTCCCGTGACCCGATGGAATCCAGCAAGGTGCTTCACAGCGAGTCTCCTGCGCCGCTTTCATCTCTCGTCTCTCTTGACTTTGACACAATAACGTTAAAAGACAGATTTGTAGGTTCTTCAGCTCCACCACCTCAGATCACACGCTTCTGCACGCTTTGGTGCAGCTCCCTATGAATCGACGACACAATTCCTTGCTTATCAGCCATCAAGGCCCGCGGCGAGAAACACCACGACTTGGAAGAAGCTGGATTGAAGCTGAAGGAAATCCAGGAAGTTTCTGGTTCCTCGCAGCAGCTCTTGCCTTGATATCAAAGCACTCAGGAGATGGAGTGACTAGTGTTTTAAACAGAACCTTTCCCCTTTTAGCCTAATTGTTGGTCCATTTGAGAGGATAATATGAGGTCAGTGGTTTTAACCTGACTGATGGCTGCTAGGGATTGCAGGGTTGTTCTTTAGACTGATGACTCCTACTGCGGACTCGGAGCAATTTAGTTTCCATAACACTTAACTATTTTTTTTTTCTCTCTTCCCTCCCTCAAAGATCTTAAAATCACAGCAGGACTCGAATCAAATGCATTACCACAGGAACATAAAGGAAAGGAGCGGACGAAGTTCAGAAGCTTCTCAGCGTGCTGCAAACATGACTTTCTCCTCAGAGAAACACTCAGCCGCAGTTATCTCAATTTACCTCAGACTTTGACTCCATCAAATCCTTTTTGCTCAGCAAATTTTTATCATTTAATCACCGAGCGAAGCCGTACGGTACGGAGAACAATCAAAATTTACTCTTGAGCACCAGGAGAAAGGTTTCAGCCAGGCCTTTCTAAGAAAGAAGCCTTGGAAAAGGATAATAATGGAACCTTGCTGGCGTGAGTGCATGTCTTCCCACACTTTGATCCTCCAGTTGGCACCGTCATTTCAAAGTAAAAGCCTCAAAAACGTGTTGCGTTCTTCCTTTTGTAAAGATCGAGATGGTCTTTTAGGAGCAAGGTTTGTGGTAAACAGAGGTGTAAAAAGTACCGGACAGTATACTTGAAGGAAAGTGCAGATACTTATCGTACAAATTACTTAATTACAAGTAACTAGTCACCAGTTTCAAAAAGACTTGCGTCAAAGTAACAAAATATCCAATAAAAAAAAAATTAAGTATTTTACTTTTACGGAAAATAGGCAAAGGTTTTGTTTTCTAATACAGAAACAAGATTTAATTTAAAAATGGTAGAACAAAGTAGATCAATTGAACAGTCTCAGTCACTCAAATGTGTAACGATAAAAAAGTAGATATAAAATAAAATTCTGATCAGTAAACTGATTAGTAAAATGATATAATAAAATTAGTAAAACACATTCTTTCTCTTCTGAGTATTTGAGGTTAAGTTTGAGTAGCTCAAGTGATTAGGATGGTTTTTATGCCTTAAAATGAAACAAAAAGATGCATTGTACCTAGTAAACGACGTATAAACTCAATGAAAAGCACATCACAATTTCACAGCTAAATGTACTTTATGCAGAATGTATAATTTCAGTTAATCATCTGGTATATTCACGCCTCTAATTCACGAATAGAATCCAGTACCTTTTACTCAAGTACTTTACACCCCTAGTGGTAACAGACTACAACTGGACTTTTCTGCCTTGTGTGTGTGTGTGCTAGGAGACTCGTACATTGGTTATTTTGCTCGGTGGATTTGGTTGAACCTACAAAGAGTCCCAGACATAACGCTATAGAGAATATCTGAATCTACACGGAAGACGTGATGGCCACCAACCTCAACAAGCGATGCTAAAACAGGCAAAAGCTCTTGTCGTCTCCGTATAGAGCAGCTGAATGAATCCCACTAAGTGCTTTTACGTTCACAGGACTGAAGTGGAAACATTGCTTTATGAGTTTGAACTAAAGAATACAGCTTCATTTGAAGATGTCTTGTGAGTGCTGTGATGCACACGCTCAGATCACGGAGAGAAATGAGAGTGAGAAAGATTTTATGAAAATACGATTGAGTATAGAGGAGTTAAATATAAATAAGGCGTGCATCTTGACTGTAGTTATAATTAAACAGCTGTGGAAAGAAAAAGCCTGTGAATATAAAAATCTATCCCATAATAAGGAAAGGCTGACCTTTGTATGGATGAACTTTTTTTTTTTTTTACCTAATATAGTTTTCTTCTGTCCTTGTAATTGTAGTGTGAATGAGAATATAATTGGATTTAAACGGATGTTGATAGAAGTATTGAAGAAATAATAGATTGTTTGTTTGTATTTTTGGTGTCACTGTTTTTTACTGTGTCAAAGAAATTAGGTGTTTTTAATGTGTCTGCATTTATTGTATTTCTTCAGATTTTTTTTGTTACTGATAAAATGTAGTTTTAGTACCCTAACCCTAACTATTATATTTACAATGGTTTTTTTTTTTTTTTTTTTTTTTTTTAAAAACTGATTTTTATACTGCTCAGTTCTCTACAATTTCCCAATGAAAATACAATAAAATACAATACAAATAGACGTATTGAATCTGATCTCATCTTATCTAATAAATGAACACATGCAAATATATATATATATATATTATATATAATATATATAATATATATATATAAATAATAAAATATATATATATATATATATATATATATATATATATACTGTATACACACACATACAGTATAGCGTGTGTGTGTGTGTGTTCAAATATTTAAAGATTTAAATATTTAAAATATGTTATATACACAATATATATATATGCACAAATAAATATTTGAATGATTTGAATGATTGTTGCTCCTTTAATGGTTTGATATTGTCTCCATTTTTGATCATTGCATATTAGTTTTTTTGCTCTGATTGAAATTAATCGCACACACAAACATACACATAGTAACAATTATGAAAACGTATTCGCATTATTGAAACACTATTGGGACAAGATAAGGACAAACTATATGAGCAGTGCATGTAATCTATCTGCTTTATTTATAATTCAATTCAAAATAAAAGTCTTTTGCACTCCCATCCCATCCCAAAGCAGGCCTTCTCAAGGCTCCAGAAGCAGCGGGTCACTCCGAACGAACACGTCTCCAGCCTGATTTCGACTCAGACCCTCGGCGGCTGAATTGCAGGGGAGATTTTCAGACAGACGGCAATTTTTTTTCCCCGTCGAACATACAATTACCATCTCCGTGAGGAGAATGCAAAGCAACACAATGAAGTCCTTCTAGAAATAATTCTCCCGCTCTCACCCTCTCCAGCCTCTCCTGTAAATACAAGAGCGGGCATGGGAGGAAAACAAAACCAAAAAAAAAAAAATCCAATAAATCTGGTTTGAAAGTGGAGGAGCAGCATCTTTCATCCCGGGCATGGAGGAGAGTTGATTCTGCATCCCCGCATCACGCTCCACAGCATGCGCAGAGAGGAAAGTGGGTCAGGCGGTGAAGGTCTGGAGCGAGTGGCAGGCCTGTCACAGATTAAAACATGTGGCCGGACAAAATAATGCAAATTTGTGCCCTGCGGCTGCCAGATTTCTTTAATACGAGATGAGGCTTTTGGCAGTGGAAATTGGAATAAAAGATGGTGGAGGAAGCTCGGCCAGCGCTGTCATTAGGCCTGACGTGGCTTTCAAGTGTCCACGCTTCGATCAATGTCAAGGTTAACGAGACGGCGAAATCAAAAATCCCGGGAAGTTATATAAGCACCCTCCATATTTTTCAGGCACAAAATTAAAAGAAAAAAAATTGAAGAAAAAAAATGTATTAAAAAAAATGTTAAGAAAATAAATTCATGTACCCCTCATATAAGCACCCACCCATATTTTTTAGGCACAAAATTAAAGTAAAAAATCGAAAAATAAATAATTCATATAAGCACCCACCATATATTTCAGGCACAAAATATAAAAAAATGATGGGAAAAAAAATGCATGTACCTCTCATATAAGCACCCCTCGTATAATTTCAGGCACAAAATAAACATTTCAAATGATAAGAAAATAAATTCATGTACCCCTCATATAAGCACCCACCCATATTTTTTAGGCACAAAATGAAGATAAAAAATCGAGAAAAAAAAAAAAATAATTCATGTACCCCTCATAAAAGCACCCCCCATATATTTCAGGCACAAAATATAAAAAAAAAAATAAGAAAAAATAATTAATTTACCCCTCAAATAAGCACCCCCATATAGTTTCAGGCACAAAATGTAAAAACATAAGAAAGACAATTCATGTACCCCTCATATAAGCACCCCCAGATATTGCCCTGGTACAAAATTCAAATAAATGAATGAAAAGAACTACAAATAATGAAAGATTCATTTGAGCAGTGTGGCTGCGAAACCCACGTGTTGGAGTCAATTTCCATTTTTTTACAAGTTTCCTAAACTGAATCCAAACGGGATCAATGCGCACTGATCGGAATGACCTTCCAGGACATCGAGAATGTTTTTTTCTTTTCGTTTTCCTCTCCCCATCTGTGTTCACATTATGCTCCATTTCAAAGATGGCTCACATTCATCTGTTTTCAACTGCTGGCCAATTTAACGCAATTTCCAGATCAAAAATACCTTAGGGGGATTGCATTACACCGCTCGCATCCTCGTCTGGAGCCAACCCGGAGCCCACCAGCGCTATCACACGGAAAGAAAGATCCCACTGTACACGGCTTTCCTCCAGGTTACAGGAAACCAGTGAGACGAGAGCTCATTCATTCACTTTCACACTTACTGATATTCCTCTGTTTTTTTTTTATTATTATTTTATGTACATATTATCCCATCTCTTTGGCGCACAACCCAGCATCAGAATATGGCTTTACTTTTTTATTATCTATTTTATAATTTTATGGCATTTCTACTTTGTGTTAATTTTATTGTGATTGTCTTTTCGTATTTAATGTTACTTGTTACCTTATTTTTAGTGTTAGGCACTTTGGACAGTTCTTCTGTTGTTTTTAAAGTGCTTGGAAAATAAAGAGGACTGACTTGACTTTGACTCCATCGCCATTGATTATATTTCTACTGAAGATTATATCCATTGTGAAAGAGGATTAAACACAATCAATATTAATAAGGTCTTTTGAGTAAGAATTATAAATCACATTTTTGCGCCGCGTCTTCAATCATTGGCATGTTATCTGCTGTTGTGTTTTTTCATTTGTTGATTTTCATTTGGTTTTTATGAACATTCATAATTTACAGAAACATAGAAAAAAGAGAAGTAACATTCTTGTTGTTGTTATTGTTCTATATAAATTATTACAGTGTAGACATACTTTGTTTTTGTTTGTTACAATTGTGCATATAATCAAAGACACATTTACTATACAATTATATTAAAAAAACAACTAAATTGCACATCAAAAACAACTTTGTGAACAGTTTTGTAATGTAACTGTTCAACGGTTTGTAATGTAAATGCTAATTTCAAAATTTTTCGTGTACAGTCAACACTATTCGACTTTTGAAGAGGATGAACGCGGAGCTGGACACAGACAATGTCATTTCTGATAATAAGTGATTATTTATAGAGGTGAAGGTTTGGACTACGAGCCTGGAGTGTTTCGATTTTCAAACAACATTAGACGGTAATGCAAGACTCTGGAATATTGATTCATAACCAGGCGGTATGAGAGATTAAAGCTGGATTCTTTTGATGAGGGTGACCATGAAAACAGAAACGCACAGCCTACCACAACCTCGTTCTTGTCAAGTTCATTCAGCCAGCTGGGTTTTTATTTCATTTTATTTTTACCTCAATCACATTCTCCGCAGACCAAAAGAGCTGCCAAAACAGCTGCGCGCATTAAACGGCGAGCGCACGCTGCTTAATGTGCCAGGTAAACGGAAAAACTTCACTAAAGTGGCGGGAAGACGGAGCTGCACCTGCGTTTGGAAAATCGCCATGTACGATTGTTTCCCGCGGATGAGCTTGGGAATTCTGCACAAACGATGCTTCGCGTAATTCCCGCCAATTTCATTCCTATCTGTTTGCGGCGGATAAGCACTATAAAATTTGGTGCACTATTAGGCGACAATGCTTTTTTTTTTCTTTGTCTTTGAGAGATATAGCGGGGAAAAAAAAATGGAGGGCATTACTGTAGGACATTCCATGCAAACATTCCTGAGTGTTTTATTATTCCATCTGTTTATTCGCAGGCTGTTCCAGTGCACAAATGACCCGAGACAATGAATTCTCTAAAGGACTGTTAAAACCGCGCGCGCATTCTCTCTTTCCTTCAGATAAACAGAACAACATTTCACAGACTGGATAAAGCCACACACACTAGCCATAAACCCTATTAATGTATCTTACTTGAGCACAACGAGAACTTAGAAGCTAATTATTCAACATGTATCTACTGACTATTATAAATGGAAGCTTTTTGTCAGACTCTGGTTATTTTAGAATGAGATTAAGATTGTGAAATCTTTATTTCCTAGCATAAAAATGAAGTTTAACACAATTAAATTTGTGTTAAACAACTCAAATGTGAATAAATTGCAAGTGCTAATTCAATTCAGGTTCATGTGATTCAGCTGATAAACCGCATCCAGTAATTTCAGCATCCTGCAGATGGCGATATCACCTCATCTGCCTAAGAAATGAACCACGGTAGAAAAATATGCCGACTTGTCACGAACAATCACAATGTAACAAGTTACGGTAAGTGTCCTTTCAAAAGTAGTGGAGTAGAAAGTACAGATACTCTATCACAAATGTAGCCAAGTAGAGAGTAAAAGTTGCTTATATTTGTGATACTAGGTACAAGTACAAATTACACAGTTGCACACCAAACCCGGAGCAGTGGGCAGCATTAAGCTGTGACACCTAGAAGGTTCGCTCAAGGACACTCAGTTATGATTTTTTTTTTCTTGGTTTGATAACCAGAGAACTTTGAAAAAAGGATCTGCTGAGCGCGAAATAAGTCCCTTAAGGACTGACAATGGAACTTTAAAATATTCGGTAATTATGTGAAGACACCAACAGATTTCTGGTGACACGGCTCCAGTTGTAGAGTCGGAGAGAAGCATGTTCGTCTCGCTTCAGTCTGGAAACCATGAACTGGGAGCAGTAAATGGAAGAAGCTGGGTAATTGTGCTCACTTTCCTCGCTCGGAATGGCTCGGCACTTGGAGTCTGAATGGAAGTGGAGTGGGACGCTGTTGGCAGGGGCCATTCAACACGGGGAGGTTTGTTGGATTGGAAATCAACAGGCGATGTGTAGTTATGCCGCTCACTGATTAAAAGAGATCAACACCATTGATTTTCTGTACACTTAAATCATTCGCCCTTATAGGATTTCAGTCAACAGCTTTGGTGGGAAAGACTGCTGGGTGTCGGAGCCATTTATCCCTTTCCCTCTTCTGTCGATACGTGGAGCGTTCCCAGCCACGTAATTCAGTTAAAATGACTAGCTCATCACTGGACCATATCATTCCTAAGCCCGCTCTATTTGGCTAAAGTGCTACTTTCGTAATCGAAAAAGCTGACGTTGTTTAAAAAAAAGGGGGTGTTTTGCATCGGTGTAATAGACCTTTAACGCAAATTGAAACGTTCAGTCCATTCTCGTAGCCGTAATACAACGCCAGGGTAACGGCAATTTGTTGATACGCTTAGTTTTTAACGCTAATTATAGACTTACGTCCCGCTGTGCAGCTGGTGGAGGAAAAGCCATTTGCTGCTAATGAGTAAGAATCTTACTCCGAATACATCACGCCGTCGTCGGAAAAGAAGCGCGTTGGAAATGCATTTAACTCGGGCTGTTTGAAACTTTCTTCAATAAGTGATTAACTTTTCCGGAGCAGGAGAACCGAGCACTTCCAAATTAATGTGTGATGAGCATTATAATCAACGGGAACAGCGGGGACGTCGTCTCTCCTCGCCGCCTCCACTCTCTCCAATTGAAGATGACTAAATTAAAGACATTTAGCAGATGCTCTTATCTACAACAGCTCACAAAAGTGCAGCGCTTCCCCTACTGGGAGACCGACGTGGTCAACAGATGGCGAGCGAGCTGGTCCGAATCTGGTAGAAGTGGAAAAACGGTAAAACAAATGGCAGCCCTTATTTCTTCTGGTGTTATAATACTGCGAGTGCTGCTGGATTACATGTATTTGTTAATATGATTTTGGTTTAAAAAAGGGTTAGGTTAGTAAAGATTTATGAATTATTAGCTTTACTGCAGATACATTAATGATTGTGGCTTTGAAGGCAGTAAATATTGTTTGATTTATTAAAATGCAGAAATGGTCACACATACTAGTACGGTATTTATTCTACTGTAAGGCACATCAAAAATAATTACAAATAAGTTTTGATCATTAACTGTGCAAATTATATTCTGTGAAAAAATGGTGCCTGATGTAAGAAAAGTGAATAGAAAATTATGTTTATTAATGTCGCGCCTTCTAGTCCGAACAATACGTGATTGTAATTGCAATCATACTCTTAAAACTATGAAAAAAACAAAAGTGCCTAGTTTAAAATAATGGAATTGTTAAATACATGACAAAATATGTAATATTTGCTTGAGTTTTAAACAAGACTGTGTGTTTGATTTCGGGCAAAGGCTAGAAAAATAGCTTTAATGTGTTTGAAAAGTCTGACATAAACGGTGGAACGACATAATAAAAAATAGAAAACCCATAATGTTCCTGCATTGAAAAAAACGAGATAAAAGCGAAATCTTCACAATCTTCCAAGTTCATGGATTAATAATTCTGGCTGCTTTTTAGCACAAAAAAGTGATTGGGTTCTGACCTTGTTAAATCATTACGGTTTGATATTATTAAGAATAATAAAAAGGGCAGAGTAAAGTGTGGTGTGCAGTCTCCATCTTTGAGGTTGCCATTTCAAAAGGCTCGTGTTTGAAGGGCAATGGCTCTGACATTTCCCTCGTCGTTGGAAATTGTCTAACAAGGTATTTCGTGGTGTCACCACCAGCTTAGTTCAGGTGTATAAAACCAAGACATTTCCAGCAGAAAATAGCCTGTTCATTATCGCTGCAATAAAAGTGATCGGCAGAGAATGTTCACCACCAGCAGGAAGCGACATGCTCTGTCCTCCACTCACGGAAAAACATATAAAAATACATATATAGTGAAAAAACACTGTAAAAATAAACAACTCATAACGTGTACGAATAAGATCCTGGTAATAATGTGCCTTTTCGAGTACCGTATTTACACAAATATAAGCACCCAGTGAATATTAGCACGTTTATTACCACATACATCATAAGCAGTTTTCAGGCACAAAAAGAATAGAAAAAAATGAAAAGAAAAACAATTCATGTACCCCTCATATAAGCACCCCACAAATATTAATCAGGCACAAAATTAAAAGAAAAAAAAAGAAAAAATTAATGTACCCCTCATATAAGCACCCCCCATATTTTCCAGGTACAAAATTGAAAGACGATATTAAAAAAAAAATTAATTCATGCTAAATATTTCTCCGTTTTTAACAAACCTAACTTTTGATATCCGCGTAAATGTGGAAATATTTACTTAATGATTTATGCTTAAAGTTATTGAAAATGTTGCTTGAAAAAGGAGAAAATGGTAAATACAGTAATATTTACTTAATGATTAATGCCTAAAATCATTGCAGGAAAATTTGCTTCAAAAATTGTGCAAATGGTGGCAAGGATGTACAGTTGTGTTTATTGAAGTATTTATCAAGGAGTATTTTTTTCCCCCAATGTGTTTCCAGCCACGTGTACAAGATTAGCTCCTTAATCTCAAAGGAATCACAATTTTACAGATCTAAACGTGAGGATTAATTCCACGCGCTAATCAAAGGCGACACCCAATCGCTGGTTCTGTACGTTTCGGAGGCGCCTGTATAAAATGTGCAGCTTAATTTCCTTTACTCTAGAGTTGTGCTCCAGATTTTGCTCATTTGGCAGAAGAGGCTTATTTCCATTAGGGCTGTGCTGCTAGAACAGGCTGAATTTACGTCTGTGTGTGTGTGTGTGTGTGTGTGTTTCAGCGTGTCAGGGAAGGTAAAAGCAGGGGTGAGGGTTTAGTGAAATGCCCTTAGTTATACAGCCCATTACAGAGTCTCCACGGACCCTCGGCACGGGCCGCGCTAAAACTACTGGACAGATGGAAACAGCCAGAAATCTCTCCTATTCACATTATAACACAAAAAGGAAAAAGCCAAGACCTCCATAAACCACAAGGTCGCGGCTTTATGAGCCAATCGGAGCTTTGCCTCACTTTGCTTACCCTAGGCGTGTAATGCAACACGTCGGGACACTATTAAGTGCACTAGGAGTGAAGAAAAGGAACACGGCTCTCCTCATGCTTCATTTATGAGCTAAAGACCCGCGGACGACAAACAGAGAGAAAGTGAATCTTTTTGTCTTTCAGCAGGTTAATTACCCGACCAGCGTCTGTTTCACGACTTCTGAATTATTCACACTCGCAACGGACGTCAAGTAAAAGCTCTTGCTGGGATTATATATGTACAATCTCTTCACTGCTTTTCATTATTATTGGTGTTATTACTTGACGCTGTTCCGGCAATTGAATTTTTACAGTGTGTGATCAATATAATTGATTCTTTTATTTCATTCATTTATTCATTCATTTGTTTTATTCATTCATTCTTTCGCTAATTCATTTGCTAATTCATTTGTTCATTCATTCATGTGTTCATTCATTCCATCATTCATTCATTTATTCATTAATTTATTCATTCATTCATTTGCTCGTTCATTTGTTCATTTATTCGTTCATGTGTTCATTCATTCATTTGTTCATTCATTCATTCATTCATTCGGTAATTTATTCATTCATAAATGGAAGGAAAAATGGAATCCGTTGCTTTTAGTCGAACATATTCACTGTAATGTCATGTTTCATATTTTGATAAATATAACTAATATTTATTTTTTAGTTTAATAGAACAAATTCCCAACTTTATTTTTAAGGACACCATTATAGTTTAACGTTTTAACAATTTAAATATTCATTTGAAAAGTGATTTTTCTATGTATGATAGGTTGATCAATTATTGAAATATTTCATAATATACACAATACTATTTTAATATATCAATATTTAAGCATATTAATACATCACTAACATAATTTAATTCTATTTTTAAAACAAATTAAAATACAACTTGTATTCTTTATTCTTGTATTTTTAAATAAATTTAAGATGAAATAATATAAATGCTCAATCATTTACCTTTTTAAACAACATGTTATACAAAAAGCACAATGTGTTTTTCTTTTTTGTTTTTTTACAATGAACAACTCACAACAAAAAAATGCAACGGAGTGTAAATAATGCCCAGTATAAATGTGTTTTTGACCAGCGCTCCAACCGAGTGGACAGCATCATCGTAGAAAACGCTCTGACACGCAGTTGTGAAGCATCACATTTTACTTCTGGTCACTTGTTTTGCTTAAAAGCTCAGGTCCGGGTTCAACGTGGGCTGGAAGAGGCAAAAAAAAAAAGGATCTGTGACTTACAATGTGAAGCATGACATAGTCTCCGAGGCCGGGCGCGCTGTCAATACGGATCAGAATCCCATCCTTCAGAGAGGTGCTGAATCCCACCGTCAGCCGGTCCGTCCGGGTGCTCGGCCTCTCATTGGCTGGCCAGTTAAAGGATATAAGGCCTCCTCCTTTCCCAAAGATATACGTGGTTCCAGCTGGAATACAGAAAGCGGACACTGGTTAGTTACTGGTAAAACTGAAAAACAGAGGCGTTAAAAAAATGGAATTGAGATAGGCAAAATGATTTGATTGACAGTCAGTTAATGAGTGTGTGAGTACGCATTGAGTGTGTGAAAGTGTGTGTGTGTTGGACTGTGGACCTGAAAAATGTGATCAGGATATTTGTATTTACACAATTACAAATACAGATATTTGTGTTTACAAATGTTACATACAATTTTTAAAAAACCGGGATTGAGATTATTTGATTGAGTGTTTGTTTGAATAGTTTATTTTACTTTACTGTACAGTTCTTTGACGGACGCGTTTATCCGACTTACAAATAGAGGAGCAAGTGAAGCCGTGTGTGTTGGACTGAAAACCCAAAAAATGTAATCAGGATATTTTATAACTATAAAATGTTAAATGCTTTAAAACCATGAGCATCTTTTGCAAAATAAACGTAAAAAAAAAGTTTAGGAAAAGGAGACAATAACTTTTTTTTGTGACACACAAACATGCCGTACAACAGTTTTTAAGAGTTTCTGGCATTTCAGAAAACATGTTTTCAGCCACGTTACAGCTTCCAATCGTTATAGGTTGGAAAAATGTATAAGAAACCCTAATAAAAATTTGTTAAGCAAATTGCTGATGCAAAAACATGGACACTTTACACTTTACACATGTACAAAACAATGAAGTGAATCCAACCTGCTCATCTGAATCAATAAAGTATGTATGGCATAGTATCTGAATTATATCAATCGACCCAAAGACTCAAACGACCAATGGCAAAAATTCGAAGTCTTTCACACAGCGAAAATAGCAATTATCGTAGCGAAGAACCAACAGAACAAAACCAGGATTAGCCAAAGTCACAGTGGCATAAAAGATCTGTGAAACAATGTGCCATTAAAACGTCCTCACCAGGAGTCGACAACTAGGCCAAAGACTTTGAAAAAAAAAAGACCTGACATTCTTAAGTCGTCAGTTGCTGGTCTTCGGCGCTCCGAACACTCACAATCGGATCTTAAGCATGAATAATGCCCACACCTGGGTCAGAAAAGTCATAATTCTTCAGGCTCATATTCTCAGCAGAGCTTGCTGGAAAATGCTGTGACCTATCCAAGTTAAATATAACTCTTTCCAGGGAATAACAACAGGCGGCTTTGATGAATGAATTTGGGCATTATCATGCATTATATGAAGGGGAAAGGCAAACGCAAAAGCTTCACCTGGAACCACAAAGACCTAATAATTTACTCTTCATCTGGTTTGCATCTACTGAGTAAAACGTGGAAGTCAAAGAGGACAATGTCGGGAAGCAAACAGCCAAATTCCGGGAAAAATCATTTATGATTGATATTTCTGAATTGCTTATGCCAATTCACAAGGTTAATTCACAAAATTATTTCAAAATTTCACAGAACCTGCCAATCAGGGTCAGTGGGCGGGTCAAACCTGGAAATGAATGGGCAGCGACGTTACTCAAATGCATTGGCATGGACAAACTGTTCCTCCTTTATTCCTCCTTTATCCACTGTTCAATCTCTTTTTGCTTATTCCACGACTTTTCTGAGTGACATCATGTCTGCCCAATGAGCTCGCCCACTGATGGATAGCTGGACTGATGGAGGGATGAATGTATAGTTGGATGGAACGATAAATGGACGGGTAGAGGGATGGATGGATGGATGGTTGGATTGATGAATGGAAGAATTGGATGGATAGATAAATAGATGGAAGGACGGAGGAATTATTTGATGGAGAGATGGATGGATGGATGGATGGATGGAGGGAAAGTTGAATGATGGAAGGATAAATGCATGGATAGGCAGGTGTGCGAAGAGATAGTTGGACAGACGGATGGATGGATGGATGTAGAGTTGGAAGGAACGATGGTTGGATGTGTATAGGGATGGATTGATGGATTTTCGAATGGAAGAATTGGATGGATAGATAGAAGGAGGGATACTTGGATGATGGAAGGATAAATTCATGGATAGGCCGGTGTGCGAAGAGATAGTTGGACAGACGGATGGATGGATGGATGTAGAGTTGGAAGGAACGATGGATAAATGGGTAGAGGGATGGATTGATGGATTTTTTAATGGAAGAATTGGATGTATAGATAGAAGGAGGGAAAGTTGGATGATGGAAGGATAAATGTATGGATGGGCAGGTGTGTGAATGGATAGATGAGCCGACGGATGGATAGATGTAGAGCTTGATAGAACGATGGATAAATGGGTAGAGGGATGGATTGATGGATTTTTTTAATGGAAGAATTGGATGGATAGATAGAAGGGGGGAAAGTTGGATGATGAATGGATACATGCATTGATGGCCAGGTGTGCGAAGTGATAGTTGAACCGACGGATGGATAGATGTAGAGTTTGATGGAACGATGGTTGGATGTGTAGAGGGATGATTGATGGATTTTTGAATGGAAGGATTGGATGGATAGATAGAAGGAGGGAAAGTTGGATGATGGAAGGATAAATTCATGGATAGGCCGGTGTGCGAAGAGATAGTTGGACAGACGGATGGATGGATGTAGAGTTGGAAGGAACGATGGATAAATGGGTAGAAGGATGGATTGATGGATTTTTTAATGAAAGAATTGGATGGATAGATAGAAGGAGAGAAAGTTGGATGATGGAAGGATAAATGTATGGATGGGCAGGTGTGCGAATGGATAGATGAGCCGACGGATGGATAGATGTAGAGTTTGATGGAACGATGGTTGGATGTGTACAGGGATGGACCGATGGATTTTTGAATGGAAGAATTAGATGGTTAGATAGAAGGGGGGAAAGTTGGATGATGAATGGATACATGCCTGGATGGGCAGGTGTGCAAATGGATAGATGGAACGATGGATGGGATTCTCAGTTGACCTTGAGCTGTTATAGTGTGACTTGCCTCTTCAAATTTCTTCATAAATTGATTTCGAATTTGCGAATTTGTTCACTGGAGCGAGCGAAGCACCGCAAACACAACTCGACAACGCGTTTCTGAATTTGCCGCCCTTGCAGCTTGTCTTGGACTGCGACGCCCACAGGGGAATCCTGGGTAGCAAATCTGAAGCCATGTTGTTGACTCTTCTTCAATTCCAGTCCAACTTTCAGAAGTTCCCCAACAAACGTCGGCATGTGTGGAAGGGGGACAGCTGGCGCCACTGCCCTCCACTCAAGGGCCCTGTCAAGTGGAACATCTGGCCCTGCAGCGTATCATGCACTCAAACAATACATCCGCTCTCCCTCCATCCCTTTACAGCACTCCTTCCCAATTGGAGTCGCTGACTTCTGTGATCCTTTCCCGAGACAGCTTGCCGACTTCGCTAGGCAGTTTGCATTAGCATGCGATGTGTATCACAACAAAGACGCAACCATCACAACAAAGTTCTGGGAGCGTCATTAGAACAGCAAAGGTGACAAATTCGTCATTAACTTCTGTCAGAGAGTGACGAAATTACCGTATTTTCTGGACTATAAGCCGGTACTTTTAACATAGGTTTTGAAACATGCGGCTTATACGAAGGTGCGGCTATTCTGCAGATTTTTAAACCGGAATTAGAATCAAAGTCACATAATAAAAAGAAGACAAAGTAAATGCAAAGAAGAATACGCTACTCCCTCTTTAGCAGATATAAGTCGCTCTGTCAAACTCTTCTTTTCAAATATCTTTCCAAATCCTCACCCCTTCATCACGGAACCCACACGAAGAAGTTCGTATGATGCAAGTTTTAAATTGAAGGCCATCTTCAAATGTAAATTTACAATTCAAAATCGTTCTGTTCCTGTAGTAAATATCTAATTCAAAAACATATCTGTGGCTTGCAAAACTTTTTTAATTTATTGTTTATCTTTTTTTTTTTTTTTTTTTTAAATAGAGCGGCTTATATACAGGTGCGGCTTATAGTTCAGAAAATACGGGTAAACCCAACATCAGTCGGATGTGTAGTCGCAACTCGCTTGTGGACCAGACGGAATCGAACCTTGTTTGCACTTACGTGTCCTTGTTTGAATAAGAAATATGGAAACAGAATCAGAGTTAACACGGCAACCAGGGGCGTGAATTCTGTTGGTTTAGCGATTCTCCGCTAACGGCGCTTAAAAGGTTATTAGCCGTTTTTCACCTGAGTGACGTCGAGCTGCTCTACACGTACGCTGTTATGTCAGACACGCAATGACTGCGAGGCTTTTAAAACAATTAAGCGGCACACGTCGGTTCCTTTCTGCATTCTGATAAGCTTGGCGATAGTTCCTGATGCATTTCAGATTAAGACGTGAAAAGGAAACGCTCTCGTAACCTGAACGCAGCGTCGACACTCGCTCGAAACGGGCCGCAAAATGGAGGATGTTCGCTTAATAAATTAGCCGCCAGCTTCAAACAACCCAGCTAATGTGAATCTTAACCTGATAAGCATTCAAATGAGGAGAGCAGCGCGTGATTGAAAAAAAAAAAAGAGAAGAGAAGAATAAAGGGCTTATTGAGACTCGTACAATATCTGTCTCAAAGCCTGGGGATTCTGTGGTGAGGAGCCGAGCACTAATGGAAGCCTTAGTTAAAATCTTCCATTAAGTAAAGGCTCGCGTGTTTCCACATACAGTAGACATGTTTTTTACGTTAATGCACTACCCGCACACAAAAACGAAAACATCAATCACAAAATCCCACTTACTGGAAAGAAGAACAGATAGTACTTTGGGAAAACAACCTAAACAAACCCAATAATATTGATGGAGTCTATAAATATGTGATATAACCGTTGTGAGATACTGTAGTTTGTAGAAACACACATATTATACGTAAACAGTTTAAATATTTGTATAAATGAATACAATTTTTTTTACAAACAAATATACTGCATATAAAGACATGCAAACTCATTTAGACACACATAAAACGTAAAAAGATTACTAAATCAAGTATATAGAATGAAATTAGAATAGATTTGGTCTTTCTGTGTGTCTGTCAATCATCATTCCATCTAACTGTACATCTTTCCATCCGTCGGTCCAACTATTAGTTGGCCCATCTTCCCATCCATGCATTTATCCTTCCATAATCCAACTTTCCCTCCATCCATTCATCTCTCCATCAATTAATCCCATCAGTCTATCTATCCCTCTATCTATCCAGTTTTGCATTTAATCAATTCAACCATCCATCCATACATTCTGTCATAACTATCCATTCGCCCATCTGTTCATCCATGCATTTATCCTTCCATCATCCAACTTTCCTTCCATCCATTTATTAATTCATTCCTCCATCGTTCCATCTATCTATCCATCCATGCATCTATCCATCCAACCAACCGTCCATCCATCCAATTAGTGTATCTCTTCATTCTTTCATCTTACCCATCCCCGCATCCATCCTTAAATTCATCCAACTTTCCCTTCATCCATCTATCCAACCATCCATTCATCCTTCCATCTACCCAACCATCCCTCCCTCTATCCATCCACTGGCAGCACTTTTAATAGAAAAACAATTACTCGTAGCTGTAAATTACCATGACTTGCACACAGCACTTCCAATACAAGTGAGTCGAACCAAGAAAGCTGCAGTTTAATCTCCTCATCTGCTTTGAAATTCTTATCAACAACAAGAGCACATGCCTTAAGATGTGGCGGGTAAAGAGATAAGAGGCGTGATGAAGAGCTCACGCAGTGTGTGCCACGTAATGAGAACCGCAGCCTTCTGCTGCTGCGGCATTAAAACTGCAGCAAGACCATTACCCCGACCCGGAGAACGCTAAAACCTTGCCTCGCCGTGCAAGGCCGGGAAGAAAGAGAAAAAAGAAGAAGAAGAGGAGAAAGACAGAAGTTCAAAGGCCTGTCGCACGCTCATCCATGTGATCATAATGCGAGAGAAAATGAAATGCCGTCCCTGAATGTGGGATTCACCTGCTCCATTGATATTCCAGGAGGGAAAATGCCGCTCCAGAGTTTCGCTTCCCATATTTGAATGTGAGATGAGAGCGTTCGGCAGCTCAATTTGGATCACATTTCATGTTTTTTTTCTTTCTTTTTTAGACTGACACTATGCACACACAAAAATTGCTGGCCTGTACACACACAGACATCATGTCTGAGATGGAGTATTCCGAGCTGTGGTGGAATCATCCCGAGAGTCAACAGTATTGAGCTGCTCTCACAGCGAGTGTCGGGAGGTTTAAAGTCTATCAGCTCCGCAATTGGTTCTGAGCTTCTCAGATAAGAAGGTGATTAGAAATAAAAAAAAAAGAGATGACAGTAGGAGTCCTGGATGTTCCCAGCCTTTGGTGTGTTTGTCGGAAGCTTCGAACGGCAAAGTTTTCAGATTCACATTATATGGGGGGACCATATTTTGATTTCAACCTCGAGAATTTGACAGGCTTCTGGGAGGTTGATGAACATGTTTCAATAGTGCAAAACTAACTTCTGTAATAAAAATGATAAATCTGTAAACACTTAAATGTAACAAAATCTGTAACAAAATGAATAAATTTATTGTTAGTTAATGAATTAGTGTAACAAATTAATTAAATAATTAATTATATGAAAAACTGTTCTAAATATCAACTCTTAAGTTGGAAAACAAATATAACTATATTATAGTTAATAATACCTATAATATCTCTATTAGTGAGCAATAGTAGAGCACAGTTTTATGACAATGTAACGATAATTTAATAGTATGGAAAAGTTCGATGTATTAGTTATTTCCGTTACATGGGCATTATTTGTTGTTTATTAATATATTAAGTATAATGTTTAAGGTAATAAATGATTATTTATGTGTCTGGCCTACAAACAACTTTAACAAACAAGCTCTGAAACATTAAAGCGCGCTATCTCTCTCTCTCTCTCTTCGCAGGCTCTGCTTAAAGCCCCGCCCTCCACACAGACAGCTACATTGACCAATCAAACTAACAATGACATCAGGAATTAACCAATCAAACGCATAAAAGGTGACATCTTCATAAAATGTGTGTGAGATGATTTGCATGAAAATGCTGCTTTGAAAAAATTATTAAAAAATATGGGACAAAAGCCGGTATTGTTTCAAAGCGGGACGCGCAATTTCATTCTCAAATAATCAGTTCCCAAATAATTTAAAGCACGATTGGCGAACCTACGTATACGAGTAATGGTAATATAGAAAAAACAGACATTTTCGTGAATTTAGAAAAACCCGTTCGGACGCCCCGAAGAGGACATGTCCGGGGAAAAGAGGACGCTTGGTCACCCTAACATTACACAGACGTTTAGTTTGATTACAGTGACAAAGGAAGCCGATCCAGCCTGCCAGAGAAGAGCTTGTTTTAATTTACCTAACAAATGAGCAGTTACTATCACACAGCATGAACCTCGCCGAACATCTGCGGGTTGCCTAATTCCACTTCTGCCTGTGGGGGACTCCACACAACACAAATAACACGCGTCTTCATTTACATATAAGTATGATATGGCCACCCAGATGCTAATCCACATGTTTCCGTGACTACATCGGCAATTTAGCGAGACGGATTTACCGTTGCGGAGCTAAAGAGAGAGAATCCCGTCTCAAAGCCCAACGATGACATTTTGATAAACCCCTCTTCGGAAAAAAATTATCCTCCCAACGACTGCACGCAAACGTATTCATAGCATGTTTACCTACTCGCGAGGAGTCTTTTCGTTCAATCATGGAGAGGGCGAGCTCGGGCCACGGGGCCTGGCAGTCGACACTTTCCCCGGAGAGGGAAATTCAATAGAGGCAATCATTACTGCCACGAGGACCAGAACTCAAGAGCGAGATGCTGCCAAAAGCAGCCAAAACAGTGATGGAGGAATCCATAGCCGCGCGGTTATCAGCGCAACATGCTAATTAGCAATTCTCGGGTAATCACAAATCAGAACGTACGTTTGTGAAATGCAATGTAGTTGTAGTAGTGTAGACGGCCGAGTAAAAAACCAAGAACGAAACATTCTAATTTAATATGTTGTACACACAATCACACTCGCTGGGTTCTTTTTTTAAGTGAATTAAAAAGTTAATTTAATAAAGTTTGACGGGTAAAGTTTGTCAAATTACGGCTGACAATTCAATTTCGATTTCAAATTAAAATTTAATGTAACAATTGAATAACTACACACAAAGGTGGCTAAAGTAACAATAAATTGACACAATGTAGAGTTTACTTTTTCAAAAGCTTAATCCATTTATTAAAAGGACTTTTATTATGATTTCAAGTTCTTCACACAGATAGATAGCAAAATATCAGACTATATTTCTCGAGCATGCTCCTGTGGATTACAGCAATCCAATTAACGTCTGCTATAAATAGTGTTGAAAGAAATTCCTTGACATTTCGTGAGAATCAAGCCAAAACCCGGCACCAGTTTGCCTCCGTATTTGCACATTTGTCAAAAGTTTGGGTTTTCACGTGGGAAGCAGGATATCAAATCGTCCGTGTTACGTTTCCAAATCCCCTTCCCTCATTTCCCGTTTCCCCGCAAACCCCCAAAATCACATCAGCGCTCTGTGAAGACACGGCATCGATTGCAGCACTTAGCCTAAAAAGGAACTCGTTTAGATTATTCGGCTCAACTTTATCCTGAAAAATACAGAGTAGAATTCGCCAACTTGTTTTTTTTTTCTTCTCACCCTGCACCATCTAAATAAATGATGAGCAGGAATTGCACCAATCACGGTGAGCTTGCCTCATCCGAGTCCGCCATGCCTTGAGAAAATATAGCTCAGCCTCACTTGGCACTTCAGGTATCAGCAAACTGACAGCGCTGATGATGCCAACGAAATAATCTGCGTATGAATCGCGATGTCGGCAGAGTTGACAAATGAGACGCTTTTGAAACCATTGATTCTTCGTCTTCTACTACTGGCAAATCAGGGAACGCATTCATAATTTGGCTTCCGCACACGAGGACACGTGATGGCGGCGCTCGCTGTGCAAATGTCCTGTGGGCAGCCGAATCGCGTTACACATTTCAAAGCCGTGAGGGTCTCGGTGCATATGGCGGCGGCGCGAGTGGGACCGAGCCTGAATAAAAAAGACACTCACGGCATTGAGGACTGAAACCATTTGCCAGACTCTTGTCGAGCTGTATTTCATGGCTGGTTCTTCATGGGGATGGAAGACATCCTTTAAGCAGAATGCGCTCATCTGCTGTGAATAATCTCTACGTGTTGGCCACACAAAGAAGAAGACAAATGAGAGGCATCATAATTACTCAGAGTGACTGATGACTTGGCTCCAAACACACTTCCCTCTCGCCAATCGCCCGAGCTTTAACTCACGCGAGGTGACGTCGGGAACGGATCCCTGCTTTGATTTGAATTATTAGCTTGTCACTGGGTTAAATAAAAGGAGCCGTTCGTTTCCAAATACAAATCGTTTCTTGCAAACACTCACGGGCAACCTGGTAGCAAATATGGCGCACCGTATTGTCTATGAGCCGTGTTGGGTAAGATACTTTTAAAAAGTAATTACTTAATGGTCACTTCACAATTTAGTATGTTACTGTGTCTGAAAAGTAACTTAGTTACTCAAAAAGTAACTTAATTAAATACTTCACTCTTAACTAAAAAAAAAAACAAACAGCCTTTTAGCTTTATGAATCACCTTTACTACATTCTATAATTAATAGAATGGAGTCAGATTCAGGCGTCTCGCTTTAAATACGACTGTAGCAAACTGTCGCAAAATCACGCGTACCACCTGCACTACAACGGTTAGATGGAGTAAAAATAACAAGATAAATTAAGAAAATAAAATAATGATTTTCTGCGATTGTAATTATTTTACAATGTAAAGCAGGCACATTATAAGTAACTGTAATTAAATTACTCTAAACATGAACAGTATTAAGTTACACTACTTAAGTATTTTAATTACAGTATTGCGTTACTTAGTACACTGACAATGAGGCGCACTTACAATCCAAAAAATTGTTAAAAATTTTAAAGTAAAAAACTTGCGCCTTATATGTGAAAAAGAATTGGGAAATAGTCGTTTGTTCACGATGAAGACGGTAGTTCTACAGACCAATCTCCAATCCATGCAATTACCTGAATGTGTTAAATTAATACCTGCAAAATGTAAATTATTGTTAAGTGAAGCTTTTAAGCAAAAGATTGGAAAAGCATAACCTCGAGTAAACCGATTGAGAGCTGAAGATGCACTAAAAGCCCCGGCTTTCAGAAAACGATTATAGCGGAGAGTTGAACTTGTGAACTAAATCATCCAGAACAGTTTTGCGAACTGGGTCAAAAGACTCACAGAGAACTGTGAAGTCAAAAGAACGATTAGTTCACAAATAAGACAGCCCTTCTCGAGGAGCAGGATGTTGAGCTTTTCAGTAATGTCATTTTCCCAGAATGCCTTTGTGTGTCTTTAGAAAGCTCAGAATTGAACACTTAAGTCTTACGGACCATTTTGATAAAGTGCTTGATCGTTTTCAAAGCTCCGTCCGCGCTCCCCGTGACAGCGCCAGTCAGTGAGTTCTGGTTTTCACTCGCTCGTGTGCATGACAATCAGATGCCTTCACAGCAGAATTAGTGCCAGTCATTTTTCATTGAAGAGTGAACTTTACTTTTAACTAGATGATGCATTTTCTGAAGAAACGAGACGAGGGAGCTGGTTGTTATAGAATAAAGCACGTGCGCTGAAGGGGAACAGATTTTTCTAGATTTCAATGTACAAGTTTATATAAAGATAAAAGTTGGCACTATTAGAAACAAGAAACTGCAATACAAAAAACAAATAAATGTTGATCGAGTGTCTCTGAGAAATATTAGACGGTGAAAAAAGAGCTGAAACTTAAACTGGGATAACTTTTAAATATAGTAGATATGAAGAAGTTGATTGATGATGGTTGCTTGACCCATTTCGAGTTGAAATGACAGTCTACAATGAACAATTATGAGGAGAAAAACCATTAAAAAGAGAAAGGGAGATGAAAGCTGAACGATGAATTCCATTCAAAGTCAAAGTGACAAAAAATGTTGAACAAAGTTTGAAAAAAATTAAGATTTTGAAGAAGTTTGAGGACATTTCTACTATGAACGATGACGAAACGTGAAGACTTGAAAATGACTCCCATTCAAAGTCAATGTTGAAACATAATTTGGCAAAAATATTAGTTCGCAGAACGTGAAATTTTTCCAAGTCAGAAAATGCGTTCCTACAACAAACGAAGATATACAATCTCCCGCACAAATGCCGCCATTTTGGATTTCGGTCAAAAGTGGTTCTTCTCGCATCGTGATATTGTGACATCTAATGATATTAACATCGTAACGTGACATGATAATCACCACCAAACTTTCCAATTTCTCTTCTTAACACAATCTGGCCATCAAAGCCGCGAAACCAGTGGGGGAAACGATCACATGCAGAAAAGCTAGTGCCCTCACCATTACCACTTCCTGTGTTCCCCAGCTGTCTGACACTTACTGTTCACTGGGATAATTGGCCATTACTTCTACTTTTGTGTTTAGAGTCCCACTCCCTGAGATTTCCTAAGGTTATATTATGACAAATTATCCAATTTGCTCTACACTTCAGCGAGCGCCATTAAGCAAGGCTTGCGTAATAGGTAAAAAACGTTTCCTATTTGTTTCTCTTGGGCTTAACATATGTATACATGTGAGTGTGTGGCAGACGCTGGATTTATAAATGCAGAGTGAACTTTCACATGGCGTACGGGGGGCACGGTGGGCCGACTGATCCTCTAATGTGTTGTTTTGTACAGCGTGACACATATTGCTGCCCCTAATGGTTATGCTCTCCGAGCCTTTCCTCCTTAATGCTCAATAAATTCTTGTTATTCTGCCTCTTTGGTCCACTGAATAAGCATTATCACCTTGTTGTCATGACAACAGCCTCTTCACTGTACACGGAGGACAGGGACATGATGTAGTTATCACGGGAGAAGTTCTTGAACTTTTCGATCAGTGGCAGCAGTCGGTCGGCTCCCCGCGGTCTCGGCGAGGGGTGGCTCGAGGACTTCGGTATTTATGACTGTAATTATACATAACTTCATCTGACCTTCCACCACTCGCTCAGCTTGACCAAGAGGTACAATGCTCATTTTAGATCACAGCTTTGTGGCTGGAGTCTTCTCAGAATCTTCTTTATTCTTCTCTGTGGAGCTCCCCATCAATCGCCGTGTCCAATTATACATGTGGACCTGCAAGCAGTGGGCTTGATTGGAAGTGAAGGCCTTGATGTTGGAGATATATGCCTTGACGTCCCATAGAAACACAAATCCATGGCTACGGGATCTCCGTGGTAGGAACGTCAATGAGCCTTACATGCACAATGCTGTTTAAAAGTAAAACCTCAGTTCTGACATTTTTTTCCAGTTTCAGTGTTCCTATGGTTTCAAGGTCTGATTTTTGAAGGTGAAAGCCACTTTCAAAGGTAATTTAATAAAATAAGTAGAAAATGAATGAAAGAACGTGGCCACTCTCACTCGTGTGAGACAACGTTCAGAAACTAAATCCATTGTTCTTATCAAAAAAGTGACCATGTTGTTGATTGTGTTAGTGCTTTGTAAGAAAAATTATTTCACTGGAAATTGTTTTTTATAACATACAATATGTGTAACAAACACAAATTTCAGTTTTACAATGACTGATAAGGGTTTTGTTAAAAACTCTCTATTTTATTTCTGTATTTATATTCCTTGTTTATTGGAAGCACCTTATAAATATATGGGTAAGAGAAAAACATTTCGACTGAATATATACGTCCAGTCACAACAGCAGAATTTACAGTGAAGTTGAATTTGACTTGAAATAGGTTGAATTATTGCACATCTTTGCCATGTTTGCTATGTGAGCAACTCGATAGGTTCCCTCTTTAGTTCTACAGCAAAAATCTCTTCTTACAATCTCTATTATCTACCATTACTCTACTGTGCAGCCCGGTATAATAACTATGAACAGCACAAATAGGATTGGATGGTCTGGTAATAAGTCAATTCTCTTCCCGGGGGTAAAAAAAACAAGTCACACGCCAAAATGTATAATACACGATTATATATAAAATAATAAAAAATATAAAAATATATATTTTTAGTTAAAGTAGATAAAAAATAACATGAAAAATAAAAACATGTAAAAAATTTAAAAAGATCCTTTGATGACAGTTTCACTAACATCATACTTCTCACTACAACTCTTATTGGGTCATGATTTGTGTAACTTCGAGAAGACTTCACACCTTTGAGACTTCGAGAGCGCCTGGTTTTTTTTTAACTTGTGGGCGTGGCCAACCTTAAGCACGCACGTTCGGTTAAGTACGCCCAAATCTTTCTTGCTTTCCAACCGCAGCTACATGTTTCAATCCAAAACTGCTCTACAAGCTATTCACACATCTCCAAAGTACCATGACCTTTAACTTCAAGTCTGTCCTCATAAGAAAACGTCCCAAGCTTTAAGACTTCATGTATGATTCATGCTACCGGTTGCCCTACAAGTCCACACGCTCAGTAATCAAGTCAGGCTCTTTGTAGCCTTCCCACAAACAAACCGATGTGAAAGACCCCACCGAATCCCAAACACCCGCCGCAGTCCGAAACCTGCAACCTCGCCCGGAGTCAAGAACTTCTTGAAGGCATGACGAATCAAACAGACTGCGCCAACCTAGAATGCGATGGGTCGGCAGAAAGCATCAAGCCGAAGCCGGGCGCTCCGATTATCATCAGCGTTGCAGGTATCCGCAGTGCAGTTTAACATGGCGAGTAGAAAGAAAGCAGGACTCCTGAGGCTCTGTCAGGCAGGTTGAGCTGAAAGAGAGAAACGCTCTTTTCCAACAGTGGCCCTGCCATCTCTCGCTCTTTCTCCGTTTTGTTCTCCTCTCCCCTCTCCACGCTAGCCATGCGCTCCGGCACGTGCCTCTTATCGCATTAGCTGCCTCAAAATGAGCAGGCCAGAGGAGGCAGAACGTGGGAGCTCCTGATAGCGCTCCCTTTGTTGTTCTGTCTCTCCCGCTAAACAACAATGGCATCACCGTTGCGATGCCAGCAGCTGCAGGAAGATGTGAGCACCTATGTGTGTGTGCTCTATTCCCTTCCCATCGACGCATTATTTTTTTTTTCCCTCCCTGCATGCCGCTAAACCCAACTCCCTTTGAAGACGCACTTAGTAGAAAAGGATGAAACATTACATAGCCAAAGGCTTGGCAGCTCTGATGGTGGATGCGGTCTACCCGGGCACCAGGCTTTCTTCGGGGAACGCATGTCTCAGCCTAACACATATACACAGCATTATGTGTCCCGAGAAAAAACCAACACCTTGAAACACCAGTAGACAGCTTCTGCCTGAAGGTTCTCCTACTGCTCCTACACACTTATACGTATTGTGGCGCCTCAACATCATGAAAGTTTTGTTCACCGACAACAAAAAAAGTTAAGGTTCTGCCGTGGTTATGGTTAACGGTTCATGACAAGCCACGCCCTTCTTGCCTGCAGTGTCACATGGCGGTGACTTCCTGTAGGCGAGAGTGGACGGAATAAAAGCATAGAGTCACGAAGCAGAACATGGACTTAGTCTGGAGGCCAGAACGTGTCACGGAATGTGACTTCCAGTCGACTTTGTTTGGACAAATGACATTGAATCAGACGGTGCTGTCATCTTCTGAAAGATCTTCCACCTGTATGTTTGTCTTTCTATTTGAAGAGTTTTGCATTACTACCACTACTCTAGTTTTATAGCTGATGATTGGAAAAAGATTGGACAATTCAAGGAGCTGAAATTCAGTGATTGTCAACCTGCGGATCACGGGCCAGATCTGTCTCGTGAAGGTCTGACATGTGGCAACTCTTTTATTTCAAAATTCACAGAAATATTTAGTGGTTTTAGGTTTTAGGTTGAGACTGTACGATAATATTACAGTAACTTTCAAACTGAGTTGACCTTCAGACGAATCTAAAGGACACATTTAGGGAAAAACTATGACCTTTCAAATTTTCAAAACTGAAAAAGGTTTTGAAATGGCATTGGCGTGCAAACTTTCTCTATGATGAAAAGCGAAACCTTGATGTCGTTCTCCCATCACAGACCGTCATCATCATTCTGTGCGGACAATCAGTGACAAATCTTGACCCAAACAATTTCATCTGTACTTTTTATCTTTACTTATTGCCTCGTTGTGTATTCTTTTACTAGTTTTTGCGAATGTTGCCGCAGCAATGTACATTTCTCATTTGTGGTACAAATAAAGGATTGTCTCTAAAACAAAACATTTCATCGCTGATTTCTGGAAAATCAACTGCAGATGGTGAATTCACCAATTATTGATTTTTCCATTTTATTCTTGACATTAACAGCCAAGTCAAGTTTCTCCCCACATCATGACAGCTTGGGCATATATCACATGTCATATCGCCAAACCCGCTTTACAAAATGAAAAAAAAGTCATTTATGGTTTCCAAATCAGGTTTGTCTACAAAAGAAGTTCCCATTTTGAGGAATCACTCTGTGGCACAAAAGCCAGAACAAAAGATGGGGGGAAAAACTACTAAAAAAGGAGTCTTTTTCTGCTCCACTGCGTCCGAGCTTCCCGACGTGGGTCTGCGCTGTAAAGTTAATAAATCAATCAATCAGTGTAGGTGACAGGGACAGCAGGACAGACTCATTAGTGCCCGCTGTGCATGTGTGACCCGCAGGATGGAGATAAATGGAGAAGGCTGTGGTGTGGAGAGATGGGCAGGAGGATGGGGGATCGGGAGGATGGATACCGACGAGGTGTGGGTCGAAGGCGGGATGGGAGAAGGCTTCCAAGCATGAAGAGCTGTCATCATGCATTGGGGTTGGGGCCGTGCTGATTTTACACCTGGTTGGCCGTGTCTGCTCCACTAAGGTGCTCTAACATGTTGTGAGAACGCTGGGAAGTGGCCTGTGCCGTAATGGGAGGGCGGAAGTGAGCATGTTGGCCATCGCATTGACGCAATTTATGGATTAATCACTAAGTGTGAGATGCATTCTCCGGAGTCGGAGGAAGGGTCAAGCTGAAAGCTGGAGGAACTACGTGGAAGAGCATTGGCCTGGACTCATTTATTAATTTTCCATGCCCTTCATTAAAGGCCGAAATGTAATATACAGTGTATTAGGCCTCTGGAGTCAACCGTTTAACTATGATTTACGAGCTGAACTGAGCTGGAAAACACTTAAATGTGACTTGTAAAATTGTAAGTTTGTAAATCGAACAGAAAAATATAATTTGTACTAAAATATAGCAAATATAGACTGTATAATAATAAAAAAAGATTGTTTAAAAGAACAATAAGTAAAGAAAATCCGTTATCCGTTTTATCCGTTAATGCATATGTATATATGGTATAGGTGTATGGGAAAAATATATATATATAGGAATGTATAATGTATTAACGTAATACTAATGTATAGAAATACTAATGTATATATATATATATATATATATATATATATATATATATATATATATATATATATTCAAACACCCACCAACACTGATTTTGTTGTATGATTGATTTTTTTTTCCTCACAAAAATAATCCTCATACATATAAAGTGTTATAGATACTAGGCACTGAAACAGCCTAGAAATATATTACACGCATAATGGAAAACATTTTAAGGCAAACTCACGATGCATTAAAGTCCTCATTTACACATTAAAAATAAGAAATACATAAAAGCGGTTTTGTTTGGGCCCGAAAAAAACGCAGATAAACAACAAGCATCCGTAAATCCTGGCACGCTCACATCCACATCTGCAGGAAGCCGAGATTTGATCTTATGCATTTAAATGATCTCAACAGAGGTGAAAACAATTTTCACATTCACAGACTCTCTTACTTACACGGGAATAGATGGGAAGGGTAAACTTATAGGACTGGCATCACAACCAGCTCTAAATATTCTCCGGGTATCTCCACAACACGGCTGTTGTTCTCACTAGAAGAGAAGGTTGGATTTTTCTCATTTCAGACGCCGGCGCCGTGTTCCCGACTGAAAGTGTTAGAAATGCATCAGACCACATACTGGGTCACATTTCCACAGAAATGGCATTTAGCTTTTCTGTGCAACACATGTCCGTGTCATTTTAAAATCTATTTCAAAGCTCCTTGATCATTTGTCAGCATATCATTTTTTCTTGAAAAGGTGTTTCATGGGCAGGAAAAGTTTTTTTTTTCCCCCTCATTTCAAAGTACGACTTTCTCTTTTCTCGCTTTATGACGAAACGAAATAGCCGTCGCGCGGCTCGGCCATTAACTTTTCACTTGAAATTAAAGCGCTCTGTAACGTGAAAAGTTTGCTTAATAGAGCCATAATTACACCTTGCACCGGTTTACCGCGCTCTCCAGGACTCGCTTTACAGAATAAAAACATTTCCCATCATTACTTTCATATTAGATTTTGTACAAGGCGTTTTTTTTCCCATAGTGCTGATAATAAAGCAATTATAATGAGCCAAATTGGTATATGGCGCATTTTCTGAAAACGTAATTGCTTTAATGTTTTTTTTTTTTATTTCCCGCTGTACGTTAAATTTTTTAGTAAGCGAGAAATGTTTAGTAGCTGTCAAGCCAATTACAGCGAAAAACGGGAATTGAGAATAGCTATATAGCGTTACACTGCAATACATGCAATATTAAGAAAATAAAAAACAAAATGAGTAAACAAAGAGGTAAAATCTGTCAATGGGGTGAGGAAATTTTACTTGGTAAAGAATTTTCAGAAAAAAGCAAATTAATCTTTCACTCTCAATTCTAAGCTAGCTAATTTACTTTGTATGAAAAGAACCAAGATTTATTGTGTAATTTCAAGACATTTCATCTCGTCAAGAATTTAAATGTTGCAGTGTAGCTTTTTTAAACGAAATTAAAATCCATGGAGTACAAGCCAAAGCAAGAAAGCAGCTCCATCAGGTGAATCCACAACCTTCTGGCTCTGGCTTCGCTTTAATGAGAATCCGGTCTCGGTCTGGTCGTCTGGCTCTTAATAAGGGCTTTATTTCTCATCGAGAGCATCTTTTCCCATGAGCACCCAACACGCGAGAGGCGACCCGAGGTTTACCAGACAGCTACATTAATACCTTTTCTGAGTTATTAAAGACAGGATGATCATGTAAATGAGAACGCTGCCGCTTACACGCGGGAAAATCAATGCGGACTGGTAAATCAATATGCTGATAACTCACAGCGCTTGGCAATATTGCTGCATTAGTGAAAATTATAGCTTCTCTCTGGAGGGCCAATGAGCGCAATTACCATGTTTTTGACGCCTTTCTACAAAGTCGATGGCGTCTATATTTCAGGCTCGTGTGATTGGACCAGAAAAAGTTGGCTGGTTTGGCTCATTGGGTCCGTACAATGGCCTGTTTGGCTTGGTGTGGTTTTTTCCGTCACACTTGTGAACCAGAAATTTTGACTGAAACCACATGTCCCAACGTCATTCGGTTATAATTCAGTCTGTCGTGATCCAAATGCAACTTTGATGAAAATCGAGGCAACCAGGGACGCAGAAAAACCACTGGTCCATAATTCTTAAACACAATCTCTGCATTGCCAAAAAGGCACGTGACAAACTAAATGAGTAAAAACTAAACTAGTAAAAAAATACTTAAATCGAGTAATATTATCTGTCAATGGGGTGAGAACACATTTTACTTGGTAAGACCTAATTTCTTGAAAAAGCAAATTAATCTTTCACAATCTCAATTCTAAGATAGCTAATTTATCTTGTATGAAAAGAAACAAGATTTATTGTGTAAGTTCGAGATTTTTTGGCTTGTTAAGAATTTATTTTTTGCAGATTTAATGACCTTCACAATGCAAAAAATGCACATGAAAAAATGAGAAAATGTAATACAAAAGTAGTGAAAAAAGACTTAAATTGAGTAAATTATCTGCCAATGAGGTGAGAATATTTTTCTTGGTATGACCGCTTAAAACAAGACCTATATTTCTAGAAAAAAACAGCAAATTAATCTTTCACTCTCAATTCTAAGCTAGTTAATTTGTTAAGAATGTTAAGAAACAAGATTTATTGTGGAATTTCAACATTTTTTGGCTTGATAAGAATTAGCCACATTAGCCAATAGCTACTGTGTATTACTCAATCAATCACTGAAAACACACAAGCCCGGAGCAGTGGGAATCTTAATATAGCAACTATAGCATTTGGTTAAAAAACTTAGCAAACACACTTGTATTTTATTCATATTTGATCTTACTTTTTTCTGTATTTTACTGTATTTTCTTTACATTTTTATTGTATTTCTTACTACGTTTAAAGTGTATGTGACAAATGAAATTTTAATTTGATGTATTGTAGTGATTTTTGACAGATATTGTGCCTTATCGATATGTGCATCTTCAATTATCAAAAATATAAATATGAAATTGCATTCTTGCTGCAAAATCCAGGAAATTATGATAATTTTAATCATTCTAATAATAATCAGAGTAAAAACTAGATTAACTGGAATATGTTCAACAACCATAAACCAGCGAAGACAAAATGTTCATGATGGAAGAGCTTTCGCTGCAAAAAAAAGTCTAGCACTCGATGTCATTGTAAACGACTCCGACACGTACAGCCTAAACGACGGACAAATTGGGTTAAAGCGGCAAAAAAAAGAGCTTTTCTCTTTCAAGTTCAGCACGTGTAATAGAACAGAGTAGAGACAGCAGGAGAAACCTGTCCCTCGTCACTCATTCAGCTCCATCACAGCCTCCGTTCCAGAGAAGAGCTCTGATTAAAATAGTTCTGAAGGAAAAAACCCAGGAGGCATTTCACGCTTCCATTTACAGAGCTTAATTCTCTTTGATGATAAAAATCTAATGTAACCTTTTTAATTTGTCAGTGTTGGATTGAGAGACGTGGGGCCTGACGCCTTTGCTTCTTCACCCGTGTGGAACGCTGGCGATGGCGAGGTGGGCAACGAGAAGCAATTCACGTCTCCCTTAAGCAACGAAACGTATTACGCCCCGGAATAAAAAAAAAAACGAACAACCACGATTTTTTTTCCAGCGTATTGCACTAGTCTACTGGTTTTGTTGCCGTCACGATCATATTTCTCACAGTTTTAAGCTTTATGCCAAGGCCTGGAGCTACCGACCGAAGCAAAGCTGTACAGTTTGAAGAGCAGACGGGCTTTTTTTGCCCTCTCTCGATAAAAGAGTATTCGTTAAAAAAAAAAAGCAATGCACTATTTCAGGTTTAGAATCAAATAGCATTGAGAGTCTCCAACTTTAGCCATAAGGAAACTAATTGAGTTTCTACAAGGTTCACTTCACCCTCTACTATGACAATTTCCTAGGTTATGGAACCAGAAAATCCTACATTTTCAGTAATATCTTCATAAATTATACATGGAGACTTTTACAAGCATTCGCACGCGGCGTTTTGCGGAGTGACGAGGTGCTGGTCGCTAAACGGGCTTAAATGATCTGTTAAAACGCACATAAATTATAGAAAGTGCAAATGTCAAATTGTGAAAGTGCTTTCATTATGCCAACCAAAATAATTACTTTTAATAGCAACTCGCCAACTTTAACTGAAAATCAAGGGTGTTATGCTAATAGCGCCGTCACGAATGAATAAGCTGGTACACGGGAAAAGTAGAAATATGTGTTGTTTTTAAAAATTAAATGTGTGTGCGTGCTATAATCAGTTCTCAAATTCCACCATAAACCGAAATGTATACGTGTACCGCTTTTAGGCAAATATAAGCACCCGTTTGTTTCGAATTTTCGACGTTGAAAAAATGGGGGGTGTTTATAATTGCCGATTTCAAATATGCGCGTAAATATACACGCCCATTTTTCCGCATTTTAAGTCATGAGCCATCACTGAAACAAAGGCCTCAATGGAGGATTATGGGAGTTGGAGTTTTAAAGACTAGAATCGATTTTTTTACTATTATTCAAGTAAAAATCACATCACACCAAAAATGTAAAAAAAAAATTTTTTTTGCCTTAAAAGTTAGGGAAGTTCTTATATTCGTGTAAATATGGTATTTTCACGTTTGATGCAATAATGACGCAAATATGTATAATGCTTTTTTTGAATTGAGGAACAGAACGCGTACTCAAATAACCGTATTTTGTAAATATATTTTTTACTCCGCACACTTTTCAACAGAACTGAATTGTCTACCGTGCTTTGGTAATTTATTTTTTATCTTTTTATTTTGAATAAAAAGTTTATTCAAGACTGCCATGCCTATAATTGAAAGCACCATTTTAGCAGCATTAATCCAACATACTTAGCATTTCAAGTAATTAAAAGTAACTGAAGCTAATGAAATGTACAAAAAAACGACTTGAATATAATCCGCGTCAACTTTTTCTAGTGACGACACGGTTCATCTCAGGTCTCACGCATTTGATGGCAGTCTCTTTTTAAAATAGAGACGACTGTGTTTCATCCGTTGAATTCCGAGCGTACGGCGATGTAATCTGCATCGGTCTGCTGACTCTACAGCTCGTCGCTTTTCTCTGACCTGTGAAAGCATCTAACATTTACCCAGACTAGCCCTGCACCTTTGGTCTTCAGTGAAGATCTGGCTTTCTCCCGACAGAATCTTCTGGATTTATCCATCTCACCCTCTCACTTATTGCCTCACATTGAGCTGTACGACAATCCCAGTCTGAACTCCATTCACATGACCTTTCCGTGGTATTCTAACAGATTCCCTCGACTCGCCGACCTCCATCTCACACAATCTCAATCGAAACCTAAAGAAAGTGTATTCCGGGTCTCCAATAGAGCTTCCAAAGTGAGTAAAGCACATCATAATCGAGTGTGTGATGATATTCTGAATCCAGTTACGCCAAATCACTTACGTCCTTGACTAAATGAATCGAGACACTTTCCAGCAAAGGATGAAAAAACGCTCAACGATGTATTTAAACCCTACAAGAGATTCAACACGCCGTATTTGTTTGCGATCCCTCCGCCGCGGCGCTAATAAATCAAGAATAAACTGGATTATTAACACGTTCTGACTTCTATCAAAACAGATTTGCCGGAATTTATTTGCGATTTGCACTATACAATCAAATCAAAGCGTAGATGAAGCCACTCGCCAAACCAACTCGAACAGGAGACAAACAAGGAAAAGCAATTTAAAGTCACAGCTCTGGCGGAGCCGGTGAGTGGTTGTCTGTCAGGCAAAATTACATCTATCCCCAGACTTCTGCACGTAATTTATGGAAATGGAAGAGACATTCCCTCATAGCAGACACAGCGCACTTATGCATGTGAATACATCCATTAAGCAAAGTCACAATTTCAATATGAAGAGCAGAACCAGTAGGGCTCACAATAAGAAAGCCTGTTTAAGCGAGAGGAAGGAAACCATTAACATTCTGTAACGAGAAGAGCATTCCATTAAAATTTCACACCTTCTAAGAAACACTTTTTTTTCCTACTCGGCCCTCGCCGACAAACACGCGGCGTGAGTCTTCGGCGGAAGGTTATTCGTCTGTCTTCTGAAACGAGGCTGGATTACGCCATTTGTTTTAATATCCTTCACGAGCGGCTCATCAGACTGACACAGAGTCTTTCAGATGCTTTCATCATGTCGCCGTTCAGTCTATTGTCTTCATCGATGCCGACGCGCACGTGTGAAGAGCCGAGGAACAATGGCCTGCAGATGATTGGTTGTGCTGCTTTTACGAGTAATTAACAGTTTCCCACTCTGTGATCCTATAAAGTGCATTAGGAAACACTGATCACGCAGATTTCCTCCACCGTTGCGTTATAATTACTCATGCAATCTTTTTTAATCATTACATGTATGAATATTCATAGCGTAAGACGTCATGTGCATTTTAGGAGGCTGGAGTTTCTCCAAGACGTTACTTGAAATAAATGATTCTACAGACATTTGGCAAATTGTGTGTCTTTTTTTTTTTGTTTTTTTGTTTTTAAGATGTATGGAAAAATAGAATAATGGAAGGGGGGCAGACCATCTAGATTGATTGATAGACGGACGTATTGATGGACACAGACAGCAAAAAAGACAGATAAACGAAATAAACAATATTTGTTTAACAAAACAAATAGATAAGTAGATGGAAGTATGTATGGATAAAAGGAAGGAAGAATAGATGATAAAAGGATGGATGGATGGATATATATGGATATATAAACAGACACATGAATGGATAGATTGATGGATGGATGGGTGGATAGATTTACAGACAGATAGATAAACAGACAGACAGACTCATTGGTGGACAAATAGATAGATGGATGGATGGATGGATGGA
>CM051497.1:27828567-27843220 GCA_028031935.1 Paedocypris micromegethes | reverse complement strand
TAGATAGATAGATAGATAGATAGATAGATAGATAGATAGATAGATAGATAGATAGATAGATAGATAGATAGATAGATAGAACAGCAAGTCAAATAGACAGACAGACACATGGATGGATGGATTAATAGATGAATAAATGGATGGATGAATGAATGATTGGATGAATGGATAGATGTAGAGAACAGACAGACAGTCAAAAAGACAGATAGACAGACCAACAAATCCACAGCTAGATTGACAGACAGACAGACAGACATTTAGAGCTCAGTTTCTCATGGAAGCTGGGAACAAGAAGTACGAGGGAACTTTCATAACTCTCTCGTTCATGTCTCTGCAAATGAAGGTTGACACTGACTCCCTTTGTTGTCTTGTGCAAAGACTTGGAGAAGAAAAGGCGCTTTCTGGGCTGTGAGCGGTAGCAGGCCATGTTGTGGAGGAGAATGGCTCCTGGCTAAATGGAGGAAGTGATGCAGCAGACGGGCGACTGGACTGAAGCATGCTGGGACTGCCAGAGCTCTTCTCACTCACAGCGCCCAACCAGGAAGACACGTCCTTTGCTTTCCCCAACTTCGCTCTTATATAAGACGCATAAACTGTCAAGTTCATGCGTGAAAACTCCACCAAAACAATCCAAAAATTGCCAGCTTGGAATTTCGCCAACAGCCGCGTTGAAACACATCACAGCACAAACGAAGTGCAATAAATGTGCATCTTCTTCACAAAGGACATTTTTTTTTCGCCACGTCCTTCTCGACAGAAGTTTGAGAAGAGCATATTGCACATTACGGGGACCGAATAATGCGGCCACAACAAGTGGAGCCCGGTATTGATGCCTCTGACGGATTTGTTTATTAGAATGGAAGCGCTCTAGTTTTGTCAAGTCGCATCATGCCGCTCGCCTGCACCCAACAACTCACCACACAACAGGAAGTCACGGGGAAGAAGCCAGCATCTCCTCAGACAACACAAGACTACAACTCTATAAAGCATCATGTCATCTCTGAGATAGAAAGAAATGAAAAAAACTAAAGTGAGTGTCAAAGTGGCAACTAGGGACCGTTTCGATGTGCTTTGGATTAAGAATAGAATAGAATAGAATAGAATAGAATAGAATAGAATAGAATAGAATAGAATTGAATATAATTGAATTGAATTGAATACAATAGAACAGAACAGAATAGAATGCTTTTGTTGTCATTGTATCCCAGGGTTACAATGAAATAAGTATGTAAGTAAATTTTATTTATATAGCACTTTTCTGAGATATAATCACATTGTGCTTCACAGGGTGTGCCTGCACATAAAAACAAAATACAATAAAATCATAAAATCAACAGGATAAAACCCAACAGTAAAAAACTAGAGTAATAAAAATAAAATAAAAATGTATAAAAAGTCAGAACCTAAAACGCTGTCAACTAAAAGCCTGTTCAAATAAATGTGTCAGCATTTAATTTCTGTATTGCTACACCCATTTGGTGCAAAACAAAGATGAGATAACAGAGTAAAATATACACACTGAATAAACCAATATAAATAACTAGATTAACCCTCCTATTATGTATTAACCCTCCTATTATGTTCAGGCCAATTTGACCTGCTTTCAAAGTTTAAAATTATTTTAAAAATACTTAAAAGTATTTTTTTCAGTTTGAAACTTCTCCTGCTTGACTTATTTAGAGTAATCATCAAATAAAAACGACCGCTTTTTATAACGACCGCTAAATGTTTTTGTCACAATGATAATGTTTGGGTCAATTTGACCCTTCAGACAAAATAGATGCTAAAAAAAAGTTCTTTGCAACAATGGAACATTATACACCGCTTTATCACACTCACACTCTCTCTCTCAGACACACACACACACACACACACTGTTTTGGGGAAACTTTTTAGTTTCTGACACTTATATGCATAATAAAAGTTCCCAGATCAAAATGACCGGTGAACATTATTGATGTTCCTCTGAAACGAACAAAATAGGCGGGTTTAAATATGGTACAAAATATAGGCGAGGCAATAAATTGTCTAAATGTAATCAAAAATGAAATTAGCACACACAAACCCGGAGCAATGGGCAGCTTAAACTACACCAAAAGTGGCATTCGATCCTAACCACTCCCAACTACTGGGCCACAACTGCCATCAAAGTGTGTGAAGACCGAATGAAGATCGGCAGAGAAGATCAACACGGCGCTATTAATAATAAATGCAGCTTCTGTGAAAATCCACCGCGGGAAGGAACATTAACATACACGGAGGTTCTTCTGTCACAATCCCACCACTCTTAATTCACTGGAAGATAAACTGACTGTGGATAAGAAAGATCAAAGCGTGAAGATCTAAACCGCGTTTCACTCGACAAACACCGACTTTGGTAAGACGGTAAAGCTCTTCTCTTTTTTATTCTACACACATCACAACAGAAAACAAGCCGCTGAATTAATGTGAGTGTGTAAATGCGGTCTTGAATGATGTCATTGTGATGATGTCATAATACGGAGGGCAGTTTGTAATTGTAATCAGCTACATTGTAGTCATAAATAATGCATGATGTCATCAAAAAATAAGTCACGAATGTTGCACAAAATTAATGATGTCAGGAATGATGTCATCACGAAAGCAGTGCGTCCTGATAAATGCTGTCTTGAATGATGTCATTGTGATGATGTCATAATATGGAGGGCAGTTTGTAATTGTAATCAGCTACATTGTAGACATAAATAATGCATGATGTCATCAAAAAAGAAGTCACGAATGTTGCGCAAAATAAATGATGTCAGGAATGATGTCATCGCAAAAGAAAAATAATGCTTGAATTATGTCATTGTGATGATGTCATAATATGGAGGGCAGTCGTTAATAATGTTGTTGTATATAGTGTCATAATAAACAATGACACTGTGAACGTTGTAAGTCATTAACAAAATTGTGAATGTTGTCGAAATAAACAACGTCATCAGCAAAACTGTCGTGTATGAGGTCACCATGAATATGCACCAACGATGTCATTACGAACAATGATGTCTTGAACGATGGCATCATGAACAAAGATGTCATCATGAGCAATGATGTCATCATGACCAATGTTATCTTGAATGATGTCATCATGTACAATGATGTCATGAGCAATGTTGTCTTGAATGATGTCATCATGAACAGTGATGTCATGACTGTTATTACGAACAATGATGTTTTGAAAGATGGCATCCTGAATAGTGATGTAATCATGAGCAATGTTGTCTTGAATTATGTCATCATGAACAATGATGTCATGAATGATGTCATCATGTACAACAACGTCATTAATGATGCAATTACAATGATGTGTTGAAAGATGGCATCCTGAATAATGATGTCATTACGAACTATGATATCATAAATTATGTCAGCAAAAACATTCCATGATAAATGCTAGTTTGGAAGTTTTAGTACGTCCTACTTTTAATACTATCAATTTTTGCTATAAACTCTCAATTTTTAAAACATGAATGAAAACAACAGCATTTGGCATGTTTTTGAACAACAATTTTTTATTTTTTTTTTTTAAACCAACCCTGAAAACAAGACCAAGTGGGTTTTTAGGAGCAAATAAAATGGTTCGGAAGAAAGCAAGCAATCTGTACAAAAATCCAATGAGGTGGATGTGGAAGCGAGACTCCACCAATGGCTGATCTCTGGCAAGGGGAGTTGCTCTGAAATGAAAAGCCGTGATGTGCGAGACTCCTCTGGTCTGACAACACGGAGCGATGAGATGAGCAGCGATGATTAGGTGTCGGAGCTCTCACCAGCTCCCTAGAGCAGACAGGAAGTACTATATTATGCTGTGGAGCCGTGCTATTGGCCGGTAATTAATTTGCCCTGTGCACACAGACATTCATCAGCGACATGGAGCTCCGATTTAACGCATCTCAGACACTTGGGCGTCCTCCACTCCAGACGCCGAGCAACACCGCACTTCCAGAACCAGACGAAGATCTCATTACACCGCCATTTAATACGTGTTTGATGAAACTGTCTTCATTTCGATTTTTTATTTCGTTTTTAGTCACAGTCTCTTGTTTTTAGTCTCAAATTAGTCATCTTACTTTTATTTGTTTCATTATATTTTAAGTCGACTAAATGTCACAACATTTGTCGACTAAGTTACAGTATAGAGTCGACGAAAATATAGGTGCTATATATTCTAAACGTTAACTAAAGTTGCTATGTCTAAGAAATTTGAATACGTAGTTAACCATGGACCTATAAAATATATACAAAAAACTTATTTTTCTTGTACTTGTTTTTATGAACTTTTCTTTCAAGCCAAATGTATTCTCATAAATGAAACCTCAACAAAGAGAATAATAAATACAGTAAATAAATAAAATACGTACATTATAATTGCATCGCGCTTTTCGTATCCCGCTGAAAGACTCCTGATTGGTTCTTGTTTATAACCGCCTTTCTCCCCAAGTTCGGATTATGATTGGATGTCGTCACAAAAAGGCATTTTTGTTTCGTTTTTATTCGTTGGTGAAAGTGTCGTTGGAAAGTGTCGTTGGAAAGATTCGTTAGAAAAAATGTAGTTAAAGTTTTCGTCTCTGAGTGGGAGTTTTTATATAGTTCACGTTTCATTTTCGTCAGGTAAAATGTGTTGCGTTGACGAAGACGATGACGAAAATATTTTGTCTACGAAATTAACACTGTGCTGAAACACTCAGTCCTATTGTTTCTCAAGCACAACAATTGAGTCATTTTATATACACCGTAAATCCTCTAATAGAACGCCACCTCTAATAGAACGCCACCTCTAATAGAACGCTACCTCTAATAGAACGCCACCTCTAATAGAACGCTACCTCTAATAGAACGCCACCTCTAATAGAACGCCGCCTCTAATAGAACGCCACCTCTAATAGAACGCCACCTCTAATAGAACGCCAAATCTAATAGAACGCCGCCTCTAATAGAACGCCGCCTCTAATATAACGCCGCCTCTAATAGAACGCCGCCTCTAATAGAACGCCGCCTCTAATATAACGCCGCCTCTAATATAACGCCGCCTCTAATATAACGCCGCCTCTAATAGAGTGCCACCCTGAGGGAAGAGTTGAAAATTAGACCGCCATCCCCTTCTATTCGAGCTTTTACCGTATATAAATTTGTAGCGTTTTTTTTTCACGCGTTAGTCTCTACTATAGTCATTTGACGTATCGGTATGGAGAAAAGCTTCTTGCCTGACTTCTTGTGTGGGAAGCCATGAGTATTTAGATTCTGCGGGTCATAAAGGAAGAAAAGTTTAACCCATGCTTAGGTGTGTTTTTTTTAAAGTAATCAGTATGTAAAAAATTGGCAATCCATTTATAACCATAAGGGATTGGTCAAAGTTAGAATGCATATTTTTTGACCGTTTGAGAGTGATTCAAAATTCGAAGTGTTCTGCTTGACCAGTTGTGAGTTGAAGGATAGAATGTTTGGCTATTTATGACTGGTTAAAGATTAGAATTATAAAGAGTATATAGAATGTTTATCGTTTAATCGGTTGCAATTTATTACTAGCTCCATCTTAGTTTTTTCCGGCATTACGCTCTGTTAATAAAGTTCTTGCGTGACAAGAACTTACAATCTCTCGACTCCTAAATGTTTCTACAATTTCAACCACAAACCCTCCATCACGCCACTTATTTACGTCTTTCTCCTGATAGGCTCGAGATGAAGGCTTTCTGAACATCTCCAGCAGAACGAAAGCTCCAGAGATGACATCAGAAAACAGAGGGGGGATAATGGAGCCACCCATGCCCATTAATTTCCCGGGCTGGAGTGGACTGGCAGTACCATCCGGGCCGGCTGTGTGTGGCGCCGACGCTTTGATGGACATGTGATTATGAAGCCCTGCAGTTTCTTAGATTGTAATCACTGGTCTCTGTAGGACAGCTACAATGTGCCGCCGGTCATTACGCGGCTGTCAAGGTGTGCACTGATAGATAAGTACTCGCACTCGTCCGTGCCAATTCATGCCACTTAATCATGCATGCGTTCCAATCCAGTTCGGATGCCACTTCCTCACAGCTTCATTTCACATGATGGCCGACCTTCAATTTTCCCAACGAAAAAAAAAAACCGATGTCTGTTATTCATCCCTTATCTGGTGTGTAAAGCAATCTTTGGATGAAGCGAGGCTGGAAGTCTGCAGGGCGAGGACGCTAACTACGCGCTGGCCACGCCGAACATTAGCCGATCTGAAAATAGAACAGCCAAAGATTTATTGGAATTCTGTTACAAAGCCGACTATAACCCACATAAGTGGAGCATCTGTGTCGGGGACGGGGGAAAGGCAGGCGAGAGAGAGAAGAGGAGGTTAAATAAGAAACTAAATCAGCCCGGGTCGCGGACTCGAGGTGTTTTAAAGGTGCTGGATATCAAACTGTGAAGCAATTTCTTTGAAGCCATTAAGATCCGGAAGCTCAAAATCGCAATTATTGGAGAGTTTACGCATCAGGAGCTGAAATCAAACGGGCCGCTTGTATAATAAGGGTAAGAAACCGAGAATACAGAGTCTTTCAGAGACTAACTAAACGCCAGGACAAAGCTATTTCCACGCAATCTGTTTCAAAATGTTTTTAATGGGTTTGTTATTGGAATTTTCACTTGTGCAAATGTATAAATTGTCGGGACTTTTAGAGAGAGCAGTGTTCAGTAAAACGTTAACTGAGAATTATTATTTTTATTATATGAATGGATGGATAGATGGATGGATGGATGGATGGATGGATGGATGGATGGATAGATATGTGGAATCAGGCATCTTACTTTATAAGACAAAATATATCCGGCAAATTATGAAACGTACTGGATTTCACACATTGCCTAGGCATTCTATAGAATTCCTAAAGATTAGACAGGGAGAGTAGGGAACTTTCCAACGGCTGCACCTAAAATTGCAAAATTACTTTTCTAAATATACATTAATAATTAAACGAAATTGCCGACGAAAATAAAAACACACTCAAAAAAAAACAAGCCAGGTAAAAAGTGGGGAAGTCGGTGAACATTTACAAACAATAACGAAGAAGCGCTGAACCAAAGTCAATCAAATTCTGAGATTATAACAATTTCTTGAGAAAGAAGAAACTATGTTGTAAATTAGTATGTTCCCCAAAATCCAATAGAGGAAACGGAAAAGTGCATTCTAATGACGCAAATGAAAACGAACCAACATGGCTTCCTAGTCTTTAGTTTGTTTCAATAAGACTAAAGTCACACACACACACCAAAAAACCTTAACTCACAGAGAATCTCAGAACCAGAAATTGGTCCTTATTCCAAGATCACAATAGAGACAGAAGACACTACACTTCTGATTTTTTTATTTCGTTATTTTATTCTTAATAAAAATGCTGTATCATCACCAAAGTTCTTTCGAATTCGGAAAGTTGACACTTTGTCGTTTCTTATAGTCATTCTATAGAATTCCTAGGCAAAGTGTGAAACAGTGCAAATGTTTTACGATTCTTAAAAACATCTGCATTGCACACGATGTCAGTAACATATATGTTAATGTGTAAAAATGTACGATTCAAAACAGACATCTATTAAATGATTCAAATCGACGCTACGTGAATAAAAACAGCCTGACTGAGAAAAAACAGACTTTCAGCTCCATTCTGAATAACACAAAGCTGTTATTGTACAAATGATGACTATTTGAAACCTATTATTTGGTTAAACTGGCCACTCTGATCTCACTTTCCAAATGTTTTTCCATGAGTGCCACAACCAAAAGAGGAAATCAAATATACTGTAAAAAGTGATTATTAAAACAGACTGTTCAAGGAAATCCACATTGCTTAAACCACGTCACACACACACACACACACACACACACACACACACACACACACACACACAGATCTAAATGAAACATCATTATATTTTAGATTGAGTTATTAACTAGAGCCTACAAAGTGAATAACCTGCGGCTCAGTCTTAGAGAGCGAAAGGAGCGGCTCGTCTCAGGTCGCAGCAGGAAGTGTTAATAGGAAAGTGCTGAGTCAGCGGGTGACGGCTGCCTGCTAGTGATAGCATTAGCATTTCACTTCCACCAGCTCATTATGACGGAGAGTGTGCCGTCTTGTAATTAGCACTGACTTATTGAGGGTTGCTCATGTTGTAAGTGTCTGACACCTGGAAGCGGGAGAAACCTTCTCAGCATCACTGGAGATGCTGGAGCTGACTGGGAGCCTGAGATGACTCGTACTGTAACACCCTATAGGGTTATTCAGTTGCTTATTCTTTGTCGTTTTAAAGGGGTTGGGGAGAGGTGGAGGGCTTCCTGAGTAGATTTCGAGTTGTGAAGACTAACATAAGATAAGATAAGATAAAGATACAGATAAGATAAGATAGAGTTTATTAATCCCACTAGGGGAAATGTTTGTGTTCTACAGTAGCAAAAAAAAAAAAACAGAGAAAGAAAGACGTTTTTAACAGAAAAGAATAAAGACAGATAACAACAAGACTGTAGGTCAAGTTGAGTTACTGTAAAGTCAACTGTAAAGTAAAAAGGCACAAGCTGTGCACATGATACAAATGCACACAGTGGATGAAATAACTCATTTTACATGTAAATTTTATAAAATACATGACAATGATTACATATGTTTCTCTTTTCAAACAGAAGAGAACACAAACTCTTCTGTTTCTGATTGATTCCATTTTTTTTTAAATATTACATTTTTTACGTGTATCCAGTCTCCATGTGACCCAGAAATGAAAAAGCAGGGGGAAACTGATGAATATATTTTTAATGATTTAACATTATTATTTAATTAATTAAAACAAAAATATTTAAACAATTTTTTTAATCAGTGGCAACACTTCCCTCTCTTATGTTTATCCTTCAAAGAAAATCCATTGATTGTGGGGAATATTTTGTTTTTAGTTATATTAGTTTATTTCTCCCAATATTCCAGTTTAGTCCAAAATATCCCACAAAAGAGGTCAATATAGTTTAAATCGACGCTACGTGAATAAAAACAGCCTGACTGAGAAAAACAGACTTTCAGCTCCGTTCTGAATAACGCAAAGCTGTTATTGTTCAAAGATGACTATTTGAAACCTATTATTTGGTTAAACTGGCCACTCTGATCTCACTTTCCAAATGTTTTTCCATGAGTGCCACAACCAAAAGAGGAAATCAAATATACTGTAAAAAGTGATTATTAAAACAGACTGTTCAAGGAAATTAATGTTGCAGTAAACCACGTCATGCGCACACACACACACACACACACACACACACACAAACAGCTACAAAACGTCTTTTGTTCTCGGTCGGCTTGTGGGTGTGTGAATGTGAAAATAAAAATGGAAGAAAAAGCAATGTAAGCTAAAAACTGTTAGAAAAACATACAGATGTGTGAGATAATTAAATCTGGTCTTATTTAGATCTTCAAATTCTATACTGTATTATTTAAGATTGTAAAGCATTCGCTGTGGACCACAAGGAAAAAATGTCATCCTGCAAGGAAACGTGTTTCCGGAGAGTTTCAGACAATAAACCTTTTCAATCGTGAATCTTATTGGATATAACGTTACATTAAAATTAATATTTAATATTAATTTTGAACATTTTTATAACACACAATACTGACATAGATCCCAAATGATTTTGACCCAAATGTGAAAAAGCTGGTACTTTTAAAAGTCTTTTCTTAACATAATTTATCACATATAACAAGTGTGTGCACTGATTTTTCATGTCTCATTTTTTTCTTATCTTTTATATTTATGTATTTATAAGGTTTATTAATAATTTAATAATTAAAATTATATTTTTTATTTACGTATTATCTCCATCCTCAAACTTGAGTAGAACCCTTCAACTATCCCGACTTTGTCGTAATAACGAAGCTTTTATTTTGGATGATGTATCCCTCCCCCCTCTGAGAGCAGGAAGTGACCTCACGCATGGCTGGTGCGCAGTGTGTGTTTACGCCGCTGCGAAGGTGTAATTTGATGTTGTGCGCGGCTGAATTAAAAGCACGTGTGTGTGTTGATTGTACAGTTGTAATTATAATCAGGACGGTTGCCACTTTCCAGGTGTTTCTGAAGCGACAACAGTCAATCAGACGCCGGCAACAGCGAATAAAAACACATGCAAATCAATTTACTAAATAAAACAAGAAGATAAAACAAATATCTATATATTTTTTGTCCCTGTCTGTCTCTCTCTCTCTCTCTCTCTCTCTCTCCATCTGTTAATTCATTCTATCTGTTTTCTGTCTGTGGTTCTGTACATATCTAGTTACTGTATTTTTGTGTTCTTCATGCACCAGTCTGTCTGTCCATCTTTCTTTCTGTCTGTCTGTCTTTCTGTCTCTATCCATCCATCTATAACTGTCATTCTATATTACCAATCTGTCCATCCATCAGCACATCCATTCACCTATCTGTCTATCTGTTTGTCTATCTATCTAATTGTCTCTGTGTCTGTCTCTCCTCCATCTGCCTTTTTATTAGCCTGTCTGTTCATCTTTCTGTCCTTCTCCGTCCGTCCATCTATCCACTACATTATATAATTTTCTGTCTGTCTTTCTGCCTTTCATTATTTTTCTATCAATACTGTCTGTCTATCAAAAACTGTCTGTCTATCTCTCTAGCTATAATCCATCCATTCATCCATCATATATCTGTCCATTCGTCTATCTATCTATCTATCTATCTATCTATCTATCTATCTATCTATCTATCTATCTATCTATCTATCTATCTATCTATCTATCTATCTATCTATCTATCTATCTTTCTATCTATCTACCATCCATCCATCCGTCCACCGTATATCTGTTCATCCGTCTACCCATCCTTCTATCAGTTCGTCTATCTGTCTGTCTGTCTGTTCTTCATTGTGATCATGTGATAGTGTTCCAAAAACGTGAACGCAGAACAAGCCTGAAAGAAAAGATAAAAGATATAATCTAGAATGGGAAGCGCTGAATGCACGTGTTCTTCTCCACACAACCGCCACATCAGCTGTTTCTACCAGCGGCCATTTTTTAAAATCTGTCCATTTATGCTACAGCTCCACCATTTACATGGGACATTTCCATAAAACCAATAGATTTCATTGAATTATTGTTAGATTTCATTTTTTTCTGTGGAGATCTCAGAGAAGGAATCTGTTCATTCATAATGGGATTTATCTGCCGGGCTAATTCGCTGGCAGTGGTGGCAGAGCGAGGGCTTGTGTGTGGACACACTCTTCACCCATTGTGTGGAACACTATCTCTCGCTGAGCTGCTTCTTCAGCGCTATGATGGAGGATTCTTCACATCGAGGTGAACACAGTTAATGCTTCCCACCCTTGCGCATTCTCTCCAGCATCTGTGCCGAGGAACTACAAGAAACACACACACACACACACACACACACACACACACACATTGGGTTTAAGGTGCCAAAAATCTAGGAGGTAAATGGAGCTTGCAAAAAGAAGCGTATTGTTCTGAAACATGAGCGTAAAAATGTTTAATGCAAAGGCATAAAAATATGCGCGAACACACACACACACACACACACACACACACACACACTTTATATTCCGTCTATATTTTGTCTGATTGAAAAGGGTTTCTGAATTTGTGCTCTCTCACAGAGGGAGAAGAACAAACACTGCTCTTCTCTTTCAGTTAGCTCAAGTGTTAAATTGGGCAGAATTGTAAAGCATTTTTTAATATTTTATATCTAAGTTCAGATTGCATTTTATATCTAAGTTCATCGCTTCTTCGTTTTTTTTTAAGAATAAAAAGGTTTTTTTTTGAAGAATTTACTTCATTTTATGGTTTATCTCGGCCAGGCTGAATTTTCATCCATCCATATTGGAAACCACTTTTCCATTTCCGGTTCACATGGAGATGGAGCCAATCACAGCAATTTTGGGGCTGAAGGCCGATTTCCAGCCAATCAGAGAGCACGACACACACACTGACACTCCCACCTTTTGACAATTATTCTGAATCAGATTCTTCTGAACGTGTTTTTTGATGCATGGGAGGAAACTGGAGACCCAGAGAAAACCCACTCGAGCAAAAGACCTCGACTGGGCCTTGAACTTTCTCATTTTGTCAAGACATTTTGTCAAGACATTTTGAGTTAACAGAGCTAGCAGTCAAAAATTGAAAAGCGAATGGATTTGACACCATCGTGCAGCACTTTTGTAAATATTCTCGTATTTAGAAATAGACAAACAAACAAACGTCAATGTATCATGTGGCACTGGATCATGGGTTCGATTCCCAGGAAAAGCAGGAATTTGTTGAATTGTGAAAATTGTAATGAAATGTAAGTTTCTTTGGCACCTTACACAAATTTGGAATTTGACACCATCGTGCAGCACTTTCGTAAATATTCACGTATTTAGAAATAGACAAACAAACGTCAATGAAATTGCTTCACTGGAACGACCCAGACAGCTCATAACATAATAAAAGCGCAAAACTTCATTCACGTGTCAGTTTCACGCAGGCCAACAATCCACATCACGCGCTGAAATCACTTCCAAGACAATTTCCCCTTTAAGCAGATTAAGCGCTGGCTTCTGGTGACAGGCCGAATGCGGAATATTTCCTTCCCGGCCTGGCTGATGTTCTGGTTTACCGCAGTATGTCAGGCTGAATTCATCCAATCTCGCGTAGAATGAACTGATCCGCTGACACCGCGGTACAGGTGGGAAATAAGAGCTTTAGAACCAGCGATTTTCCACCTCGAAAATCCGCCGCTTTGAAGAGGAGAAGCGCTCTGGCTCCGGCTCTCAGGTGTCATTGTTTCTGGCCTTCGTCCGGCGTCTCTCAGCAGATGGACTCAATATGTTCATCCGCTCACACACTTCAGGCCAGACAAGTTCTAGCAGACACATGTAGTTTACACGCTAGATAAACCTTCACACAGTGTGAAGTACAAAAAACTAACACTATCTACCTATTCATCCTTCCATCCATCCAAGCATGGTGAATGTTTCTATTCTTCTATCAACTCTTCCGTCTATATCAACTATCAGTCTGTCTGTCCATCTATAACAATCCATCCATCCATCCATCCATCCATCCACCCACCCATCTATCTATCTATCTATCTATCTATCTATCTATCTATCTATCTATCTATCTATCTATCTATCTATCTATCTATCTATCTATCTATCTATCTATCTATCTATCCCTCCATCTGTCATCCGTCTATTCATGCATGTTTCTATACATCTATCCGCTCTTCCATATCAACTACCAGTCTGTCTATCCATCCATCCTCTACCCATCCATCTATAACAATTATCTATCTATCTATCTATCTATCTATCTATCTATCTATCTATCTATCTATCCATCCATCCATCCATCCATCCATCCATCCATCCATCCATCCATCCATCCATCCATCCATCCATCCATCCAAACTACATATCTGTCTGTCGGTTCTTCCGTGGATCCATCCATTCCTTTCAAAACACCAGACTGTCTAATTATTTTTCTGTTTTTGTGTATACCTACCTGTCTTTCTGGTTGTCTATCCATTCATTTGTCCAACAGTTTATTATCAGTTACCCCACCCACCCAGTCATCCATCCATCCATTCATACAAACTACCTGTCTGTCTGTCTATCTGCCAGTCCATCCATGGATCCATCCATCCATCCATCCATCCATCCACAACTATTACCTGTTTGTCCATTTGTCCATTCATCTATCCATCCATCCACAACTATTACCTGTTTGTCTATTTGTCCATTCACCCATCCATCCATCCATCCATCCACCCATTCGTCCATCCTTCCTTCCTTCCTTCCATCCATCGAAACACTCGTTCAGATATCATCAGTTTATCACTCGATCAGTTTAGCCACCACACGTTGCATCAGTCGCTCTATCTAACACAGTAGACGGCCTTACAACGTGACCCAGAATGACTTTACAATCTAAAAAACCCATATACAACAACCCAAACACACGCGAAAGGAATTTTGGCAGCCGCATTGAGAAACTCATGTGCATTTCATGGCAGGTCTCACGGCTCCATTCCCAATCTCGTCCCCTTTTACGCTTCCCGATTCCCCCTCGCGCTCAAACACACACTCAAATGACTCTTCTCTTCCCGTCACAGGCCTTGCAGAATCCGGTTATCACACACTCCTCCCCGTTCTTGCCGTTTCCATTTATCCTTGTCCTCGGGATACAGGTCTAAACTTCCCTTTGATCCACGTTTCAGTTAGTGGAGAGCAGCGCAGCCCCTCAGCGAGCCGAGACCCCCGGTCTTCTGGTAAACCTTGCTCTTCACTCGCACAAACTGCTCGGCTTTGCACCAGCCTGATTAACCCTGGAGCAGAACCTGCACCAGACCACACAGCTCTCACCAACCAGTTCATCACAACCAAGAGTGCCAGAATGAACCCACGAGTAGCAGACACATGTAGTTTACACGCAGTGTGAAGCGCAAAACACTAACACTATCTATCTATTCATCCTTCCATCCATCCATGCAGCTTTCTATTCATCTATTAACTCTTCCAAATCAACTATCAGTCTGTCTGTCCATCTATAACAATTACCTATCTATCTATCTATCTATCTATCTATCTATCTATCTATCTATCTATCTATCTATCTATCTATCTATC
>CM051497.1:27748193-27828072 GCA_028031935.1 Paedocypris micromegethes | reverse complement strand
CCATCTCTCTCTCTCTCTCTCTCTCTCTCTCTATCTCTCTCTATCTATCCAAACTACATGTCTGTCTGTTTGACTGTCCATCCGTAGACCCATCCATTCTTTTCAAAACAAGAGTGCGAGAATTAACTGAAGAGTGGGACTTTTCAGAAGAGTGATAAAGGATCACATTTGAACGGTTTAAACGGTGTCTTTCAGAAGGCTGAGCTCCGAGGCGAATGGGAATTCTGGGCTATTGACAAAAGGTGTGTTAAACTTCCCCTTTTATCGGAATTATAATGACCCCCGATTATTGCAATTATGATTCGAGGTTTCTGTCAGGAATGATAAGAGGAGGGAAGTTAAATTTGTCTGGATGAGAGCGACTGGATGTTAATTAATTAAAGCGCAGCCGCTAACGATGCGTTTGAGCGCGCGCGGTCGGTCGGCGAGTGGAACAGCTGTCGCAGCAGCGCTGGGTGTTAGCGGGTTTCGGAAGAAGTTTGGACTTTGTTCAACTCATTCACAACATAACTTTAGTGTAACGTATTAGCCCGCCATGCTTTCTGAGCAATCTATCTATCTGTCTGTCTATCTGTGTAGATCTCTTTTACTCTGTCCATCGATCTGCTTTTCGTTGCCTGTTGTCTATTCATTAATGTCATCTATCTCTCTATCTGTCTGTCTGTCTGTCTGTTTGTATATTTCAGCTATCTATCTATCTATCTATCTATCTATCTATCTATCTATCTATCTATCTATCTATCTATCTATCTATCTATCTATCTATCTATCTATCTATCTATCTATCTATCTGTTTATCTGTCTGTCTGTCTGTCTGTCTGTCTGTCTATCTATCTATCTATCTATCTATCTATCTATCTATCTATCTGTCTGTCTATCCATCCAAGCATCCATCTATCTATCTGTCTGTCATACTGTAACACTGTCAAAGTTGACACTGTGTCATTAATACTGTATATTTTTAATATTACAAATACTGCAATTGTCTTTTAGTTTTTCCATCTTAGCTAATTTGTCCTGCAAATATTTGCCCTGCGATGCTTCACCCAACGTTTGCTAATGTTTACAAAAGCATTAGCGGATAATTTCAGGTATGTACACGTCACACACACACACACACACACACACACACACACACACACACGCAGGAATGGCTACACTATCTTGCACGTGTTATCGCGGTACACAAGTGGAAGAAAATCCATTCTGTTCCGCCTGTCATCGAAACCTGGGGGTTTAGTGGGAGCGGTAGAGACAATGTGTGTGTGTGTGTGTGTGTGTGTTTTCCTATAAGAGTCTTCACCTGGTTGCGTCTTGCCCCTGTTATTACAGAACACACATCTCTTCTCTATAGTATCTAACTCTCCAGATGCCTCCCGACAGCCGGAGAGCCTTCGACTTCAACCACTTCACTGCAGGCTATATGTCCGAGCAAATAGAAATCTAAGCAGCACCGCAGGTCTCGCAGTTCTCCGCGTATCAGCAGACCGAGCCGAGCGAGGAACACATCAATCAAAATAGAACTAACATTAGAACTAATGATAGTAGAACCCGACCCGGAGACTGGTCGCACATGTGTGGAGAGAAACGTATTTTTCATCTATAGCTAATGCGCCATCATTTCCCAGCAGCCCTTGCTGGAAGTGATCAGATGGGGCTTTTACACTGAGCAGACAACTCCGACTTCTGGAGCAATTCTACCGAAAAAGTGAAGCTAAAATGCTGATTTGGCGAAGAAAAAGAACTTAAAAAGGTATATTAATAGATGAACTACTGAATTTATTTCATTTTTAATTAAATACTAGATTTAATTAAGTACTATAGATCATTAATAAAGCACATTTTTACAAAAAATAATTCCTTTATAATTTTTGTTTCCATTTTTTTTTTAATACAAACCCACAGACAATCACTATTTAAAAAAAAAATGCTTAAATTGGATTCATTATATTAATACAGTTATAAAAGCACAAATATTATAACAATAATAGAATAATAATAATAATAATGTACATTACAACATTACATAAAAGAATAAGAAATGAATTATTAAATTGATTCATAAATATAATATGTATACAAATTATATAAACATATTGTGGAATGAAAGAAGCAAATGTAAGCAATTATTGGATTAAACAATTAAAAAACAATTAAGCATTTTTATCACGCAGCATTTTCACATACTGAGTCACTGAGAAGAATCCCGTACAGAAAATGTCTCTTGATCACTTCCTGTTGCTCTTCATTTAAATAAAGTCTGAGTAGAATACGCAAACCTGTATCTATTGATTTAATTAGACGGAGGGCTTGTAAATGCGGCTGATGAACTCCTCTTACACACCCACACACAGCTTACAAGAGAAATCTGTCTAAAAATAACGTCTGAGGCTGAAGGAAAACGCGCCGCGTGAGCAGAATAAATGTGATTTGTAAGTACAAAGCCGCTGAGGTGAGAAAAGCCACTCTGCTTTGGTCAAAATTAATGCATTACTGCAATCAGATTTTTTTCTAATGAGCTGAAACCTTCAAGCCTGATTCAAGACGGCTATTCCCAGTTGCCGTGTACTAAGAGAGCGCAAAGGTGAGTGGGAAATTAATCGCTGCGTCGTCCCGCCGTCCTTCGGAATTCATTAATACAATTCCCCGAGAGTTTTCCGCGTCACTATATCACAAACAACATTAGAGCTAATCAAACTAGGCAATTATGGAAAAGGTTTGAATGTTAGGAAAGGTCAACGCTTGAGTGCACCACAGCAGAAACATCTGCCAATGTTCTGGAGTCATCGATTAACCTGCTAGAATCCAAAGTTGTTGAGCATTGAACCGAATGCCTGCTCTGGGACTCGAACCCGCAGCCTTGGCATCATCTGTGACGGAAATCTCCTAAACGCTTCACTATATTGCCCATTTTTGACATTAAAAATCAAAACTCTTTCCCCAAGACTTGCAGTCGGACTCAACAGCTTGGACATTAACGCCTCACTCCAGGTACCAGGACGAGAATCCATTGACAAATGAACAATAACTTCCCAGCTCCGACTGCTGGTTCAGACTTTAATAGGGTAATTGCCTGAGTGCCCAGGGAGAGACAACTCTCCGCAAAATAGCTCAGAGCTTATCAGATCCCACACGTTCCAAAAACCCAATCTAAAGCCAGACTTATTACAGCCCCGCTGATCCACTATCTGCCCCGCTTTAATTAAACTGCAAGCGCAGATACAAAGCCAGATAAACACCATTGAGAGCGGCTGACATGATCTTCTTTCCAAACGCAACAGTCACCATTATCTTCCCACGGCAACATTCACGGCAGAAACAAAACCAAGATCTTGGGAGAAACCTTGACTTCACCAGCAAGGAAGTTCTCAAGCATTATGTGGGACTCACCATGCCCGCTCCTGAGGAACGCCGGAGATCGATAAATGGAGATGGGGGAAGCGTGATGCCGGGGGACGTGGAAAGGGTGATCGGGATGGGTGTGCGAGGTGGACACTCCTGGAGGTCTGGAGGCGATCCCTGAACTATCCGAGTGTCCAGCAGAAGAGGTCCACACTGAACTCACAATACATCCCAAGGTCAGAGACCACATCCAAGGGGTCCAGCTGAGCGGGAAGAGGGCTCGCCTCCCTTGACCACCAAGAAGCAACGCCGCCACTCTGCTGGGACGCATGATGAACGCCCGTCTCACTCTTAGACTCTAGGCACGGAGAACTTTGAGTGGAGAGTTCTCTCATGATGCAGAAAACCCCATGCTCGGAGTCACAACTTCCTCTTCCAGCCTCGGCAGCCGGCACCTGTGAAAACGTAGAGTCCTTTGGTGGCTGCTGAGCGTCCGGAGGAGAACAATGATGGTCAGAGATCAGTCTCTCGGAGCCCGAGACCCGACGAGGCGACAATTACCCGGCGGATAGGGGGGTCATGACCCGACCCTGCCACTCATTCACCGTCCAGCCGACACAAAGGAAGCCACCGAGAAAAAGACTTTCCCCGCTTTCTCCAGGAGGATTAACTCTGGTACCAAACAAATTCCTTTCCCCAGCTCTGTCCGCTGCAGGGCTCCGAGGTGTTGCAATACAAAGACTTGGACTGAAACGAGGCTCACACTCTCTCTTCTGATTCTCTTCCTCGCGAGATTAGTATTGCTCAGCCTGTCTGTATTTGGACAGAGGCTTGACGCACTTTCAGCAGCTCCGCTAAGCAACCGGAGAGTGAGAGGAGGACAGAAAGGGAGGGAGGGAGAGCGAGCGAGCGAGCGAGAGCGAACCAAGAGAGAGAGAGAGAGAGAGAGAGAGAGAGAGAAGGGAGGGGGGCAGAAAAGGTGAGGCAAAAAAAGAGAGCGGCTGATAGAGAAAGGGAAAGAGACGATGATTGAAGGAGTGTATGTGTGAGAGAGAGAAAGATGGAAACACAAAATGGGAACGAAAGAATAGGAGATAGACAATGGGGACAGATATGGAAGAAGAGGCAGAAAAAGATAAAGAGACGCGAGAGAAACAAAGAATGAGGGAGTGAGTGAGAGAAGGATGAGAGATATGGCGGATAGATAAAGAATGAGGGAGTGAGAGAAAGAGATGAAAGACAGGGCGGATAGATAAAGAGAGGTGGAAAAAGATAGTGTCACAGAGAAGAGAATAAAAAGGGGGGGGGGCAGGGAAAACAAGAAAAAGAGAGAGAGCGAACAAGGGAAACTGAAAGAGAAAGAGGGGGGGCATAAAAGGTGAGGCAAAAAAAGAGAGCGGCAGATAGAGAAAGGGAAAGAGACGATGATGTGTGAGAGAGAGAAAGATGGAAACACAAAATGGGAACGAAAGAATAGGAGATAGACAATGGGGACAGATATGGAAGAAGAGGCAGAAAAAGATAGAGAGACGTGAGAGAAACAAAGAATGAGGGAGTGAGAGAAAGAGATGAAAGACAGGGCGGATAGAGAAAGTGAGGTAAAAAAAGATAAAGTGTCACAGAAAAGAGAATAAAAAAGGGGGGAAGACAGGGAAAACAAGAAAGAGAGAGAGAGAGCGAACAAGGGAAACTGAGAGAGAAAGAGAGGGGGGCATAAAAGGTGAGGCAAAAAAAGAGAGCGGCAGATAGAGAAAGGGAAAGAGACGATGATGGAAGGAGTGTATGTGTGAGAGAGAGAAAAAGGGAAAGGTAGAGAGACAGAATGGGACCGGAATTAAGGAGATAGACAATGGAAACAGATATGGAAGAAAAGGCAGAAAACGATAGTGAGAGAGGCAAATAATGGGGGATTGGGTGAGAGAAAGAGATGAGAGATGGGGCAGATAGACAAATATAGGTAGAAAAAGATAAAGTCTCACAGAAAAGAGGATTAAACTAAAGATTAAGGGAGGGAGACATAGAAAACAAGAAATATAACAAGGAGAAGTGAAATCAAGAAAGAGAACAGGTGGGAAAAAGAGAAAGGGAGAGAGACAAAGAGTAAGTGAGTGAGTGAGCAAGTGAGGGAAAAAGAGAGAACCGATAGAGGGGGGTGGGGGGTTGACAAATAAAAGAGAGCGGCAGATAGAGAAAGACACGAAGATTGAAGGAGTGTGTGTGTGTGAGAGAGAGAGAAAGAGATGGGAGAGATGGGGCGAATAGATTAAAAAGAGAAAAGGATACAAATAAAAATTAAGAGAGAGAGAGAGAGAGATAACAAGAAAAACTGAAAACAAAACAAAAAGAACTGAAATAGAAAGAGAACGGAGTGGGAGAAAGAGAAAGGGAGAGAGACAAAGAGTAAGTGGGTGAGCAAGCGGGAGAGTGAGAGAGAGAGAGAGAGAGAGAGAGAGAGAGGGACAGGTGAAACAAAGCAAATAGAAGTGAATATGAGATGTTGGGTTGGTTTGAACATGTGTGTTCTGGGGCGGAGGAGAGCGAAAAAACGAGGGTGCCGGTACAAATCCCAACAGAGAACAGATGGAGATGAAACTCCAGGCAGTGGAAATTAAGACATAAAGGAATAAAAAAAAAACCCCAAACAGTTGCTGCAAAGACGGTAAAAGTGGAGCAGAAAACAAACGCAATCTAAATAAACAAACACATAACCCAAATTACAGGGACCAATCCAGAGACCCAGTTTACAAAAAATCCAGTGCTGGTTCCAGTGCTTCTCCTTCACTTGAACGTCAATATTAAACGTCGAGGCTGCTAGAAATGTACGATAATATCAAAATGTGCTGAGCTTCAGGACTAATGCACTTCCTACTGATGCCGATTCTACACGAAGGTGACGTACGAGAAATAAAAACAGAAGTGGCGCTTACAGTACAGTCAATAAAGCAGACGATTTTATACGGAGATTTACATTGAGGTCAAATTATTTCTTTGTGTTCTCGGGAAATTTAACGTACATTGATGTACGCACGTACATCAAATTTGACAAGTTGCTAATTGTGTCGAAATTGACAAATTAAAGATTGTAACAGGCCATTATTGAAACTAATGTATTTACACGAATATAAGCACCCCCTCCTAATTTTTCAGGCACAAAAGAAAAATAATTACAAAATAATTTACGTTAAATTTTAAAATATGTACATTTTCTCTTTAAAATACAATTTTTTCTTTGTTTAACAAACCGAACTTGTGACTCTTATCGCTTCAATGTTGTTTTACTTAAAAATAATAAAACAATAATCTATTCTAGCAATCGAAACTACACCTCCCATCATGCTTTGCTGCTCACTGGTTCCCATGAGCTTTTGCGCTAAAAGAGCACAGAGTAAAGCTGACTGAGCTCGGTTTTTGTTAGACGTAAATATTAGTACAGAAACGTTTTTCATGTTTTGATTCTATTTGATTGTGTTGATTGTGCTTGATTGTGTCAGACTCGGGTGTTCTTCGTTTAGAACCGTTTTTTATTTGCTCTGAAGCTTTTGCAGCTGCTGGTCTCGTTTTAAAGTGCTAGCCTGTTAGCCTTTAGCACGGCGATTTACCGGATCCAATATGGTCTGTCTGTTGAAATAAGTAATATTAATTATTATTTAATTAATTAATTATTAATAAAAATAATTCATTATTGTTTTTCGTTTAATCTTACTTCTTCCAGTGTTATTTTTTCCCCTTAAAGTGTCGTGACGTTTCCAATGTTTCTTTATTTCTGTTATTAAGCTAATAAAAACTCATTTTATGAAAATAAAACTCATGAATATGCACGTCTGCCTCCAGAACCATAATTTAAAGAAATGAGCGATTATATTTACAGGAATATTTGAAGTCGGCGATTATAAGCACCCCACAAGTTTTTGAGCCACTAAAATTGGAATAAAATGGGTGCTTATATTTGCGTAAAGACGGTATGTACGTAACTAATAGCAAACTATTGTACCGCTACTTAAAATAAACATGTTGCATATTGCATGAAGAATTTACATACATTTCTAATTGGCTGACTCAGAAGGACTGACAGCGAATGGCCCGTGATAGCCAGAAGTGTCACTAAATCTGATTGGCTGATTGCCCTGTCACATGACTTCCTGTCAAGACACCAAGCATTTTCAGATCTCCCAGAGTCCCGGAGCAGTCAAACTGGTAGAAACGTCCAGAAGAATGACTGAATAATCCTCAACTCAAGTCAATCATCTTGTTCCCGCCATCAAATCAGACACAAATTACAGGAAATGAACTGAGAGAGACAGATTCAGCAGGTAATAACATTGAAATGGTGCGTTATTACAAGTGGACTTTCTGAGAAGAAATGCTCAAAGTATGAAGTCATTAATGCGATGAAACCAAAGATATAAAATATTTATAAAATATATAATTCTACCTGTGCAATGTTGATTGATAACGTAACATTTTTTACTTATGTTTTATTATATCACATTTTTATTTATGTTGTTGTAATTTACATTTGGTGTGTTATTACAAGTGGACTTACATTAGAAGTATGTAGTTATTATCATGATAAACCCAAAGATATAAACGTATTATAAAAAACATAGTTCTACCTGTGCAATGTTGATTGATGACGTTAATATTTTCACGTATTTTACACATTCATTTATTTTGTTGTAATTTACATTTCAACAATACAAATTAAAAGTCCCTTAAGAATTTTTCACAACAAACCGAACTAATTATTTCAAAACACACAAAAAACCAAATCCGCACATAAACGTCTGCTTTAGAGTGCGATTCATTTTTCATTTATTTTCCAAAGGTTATTCTGGGATTAAACGTTGCGGTCAAGAAATCACGGCTGACTGAATGAATCGTTCCCCGCATCCTAAAATAGAGCAGCCGGATTCTGATTCGCTCGGTGAACCCCGGCTTCAGCTTATGTAAGAGAACAGAAAAACAAGAAAGTGCGATAATTGAATGATGAAAATGTGCAGCTTTAAAATAGACTTCAAGTGGCAACACTTGCGCGGCAGCTAAAACCAGATAAAGGTGTTAATGAGCGACGGAGGAAAAAAAAAATCCATTCCGCACACCAGTCAATACATGAAATTCGGCGCACAACTATTTCCCCACGTCAAATGAGCAAAAAAAAAAAAAAATCGAATTAGTTTAGAGCGCTTTACCTTTTATAATCTACAAAAAATTTCGGGAAAAGCCTAGCATGTTTAATTGTTATTGGACGTCTGCAGAGCATTTTTATCAGTTTATAGCTCATTTTGAAGCCGGAACTTTCTGTCTTTGTATGAAAGCGTGAAGCACCAAATTGGAGAATATTAGATGCTTGGTTAGATTGTGCTCTAGAACTCAAGGAACATTCATTTCGCAGATTCTTTTTCGAGCCGTGATAGTCGTTTTTCCACTTTTATCATGTGCATAGCCGCTCAGAAAATAACGTCATTATGATTCGAATTGGAACCCAAGACTTTCAGGTTGCAAACACAATCCAATTATCGTCCCCAAAAGGGATTTTCCCCTTGTTTACTAACCAAGGAACAAAGAAGAAAAGAAAGCAGTGATTGTTTCATGCATTATCGTAATCTTCACCATGTCTTGCTCAAAATTCGTAGCTTTTCAATCAGTTCATTTAAAACCCCTGTGACTATGGAATCAGATTGGTGCCAAAAATATCAAACGTGCATTCCTAAGAAACAAACAAAAATGTGAAGCATTTCAGATTTTTGCATTTGACCTTTTGCCACTATTTTCAAAATAGGGCGGCCCTTACTCTGATTGGCTGTTGAAAACGTGATTGGCAGAAGTTGATGAGGAAGTGAGGGATGAGTTCAGTGAGGGTACACAGTATGATTTGCTCCTTTTAAAAAAATAAATTTATAATAATCTGCAATCAAAGTATTTTTTTTTGCACAAAAGTTATTTTATTGGCAGAATAATAGAATAAAAAGAGACATTTTTTTCTCTACATTCTCTATATGCTCGCTTAACCCTTCCCACTTTCTAGTCAACAGCTGGTAAATCACATTCTCACCAGCCAATCAGAGTAAGGGCCACCCACATGTGATACTAGTTGCCAAAAATCCAAATTCAAAAATCTTTGCACACTTCAGTTTGACTGAGACTGACTTCTTGTTCTTTTTATCGACTTTGTTCTACAATATTTAAAACATTAAGGTGTTACATTTTGGCGTTTTAATTAATTTTTTTTCGGAGCGAAATTCAGTGCGAGTAAAATACTTCTTTTAAAATTCAATACTTTGCTGCTTTGACGTCATTTTGAAAATTGGTGAAATTGGTTGAAACTTGTTACCTATAATGGAGTAATTTTACAATGAGTATCTGTATTTTTACTCAAGTATGGCTGTCTGATACTCTTTACACATCTGGCTAAATTAATTTATCGTTTATTACATGAGAATATTCGATATTCGTTTATCACATAAGCTGCTCTTCTTCATCAGCAGTGTCTTTTTTTATTTCATTAAACTCCGAACTCAAATGCCGTTCTGCCTGAGGCACGTCTCGGGTGAGAAAGCTGAATAACGGTCGTTTAGCACAAGACAATTTCCATCATCAAACCTCATCACTCGCAGCCTTATTTTTGAGTTAAAGACGTGGCATAACGGCGACCCCTCGACACGGTAACGGTCCGGATGCTGCGAATTCTGAGCCGAAGCCAGAAAAATAATCAGCAACCAAAGTATTTTTTTTGCACAAAATTTTTTTTGGGGTCAGAATAATAGAATGCCAATCACAGCTGCCAATCACATTCTCACCAGCCAATCAGAGTAAGGGCCGCCCACACAAGAAACAAGTGCCAAAAATCCAAACGAAAAGTTAAAGTTAAAGACGTGGCTCCGTGGAATAACACCGACCCCTCGACTCGGTAACGGTCCGGATGCTGCGGTTTCTGAGCCGAAGCCGGAAAAATAATCTGCAATCAATGTATTTTTTTTGCACAATTTTTTGCACAAATTTTTTTTAATGGCAGAATAATAGAATAATATATATATATATATATATATATTTTTTTTTTTTTTTTTTTTTTTTTTAATATAATTTTTTTTTTTTTTTTTTTTTTTCTCTACACTCTCTATGTGCTCGCTAAACCTTCCGCCCTTTCTAGTCAACAGCTGCCAATCACATCCTCACCAGCCAATCAGAGTAAGGGCCCGCCCCCACAAGAAACAAGTGCCAAAAATCCAAACGGAAAATCATAGTTAAAGACGTGGCTCCGTGGAATAACACCGACCCCTCGACTCGGTAACGGTCCGGATGCTGCGGATTCTGAGCCGAAGCCGGAAATGAGATGCCAGCTTCCACTCTGGAGCCACCTGGAGGACACACAGCATCTCGGCCGACAGCTTTGGGATCAGCAGACGAGTGTGTTCCGCTCTCTGCGGCATCTGCTAAGCCCCCTAAAGCCGAGTTTGAGGCCCTGGATCACGATCTTGGCTGAAACATCATTAAGAGAAGATCTGCTCGAGTTTACAGTGCATGTATTTATGCATCATATTCGTATCGCCAGATATTCTCATGCGCGCCTCAAATTGGCGGAAAGGCGATTGGTCCTGATGTGAGACGACAGTGCTGGGCTTATTTTGATTTTAATCAGAGAAAATGACTGCTTGTTTAAGAGAAGTTACACAACCCAAACACTTCCTCGCCGTTTCTCGCCCCTCGCTTTCCTGTGCCGGGACGTCTCCGATCGCCTCGCGTTTCTGTCAATCGCTCGCTGGGAATCGGATGGAGGGAAACGTTTGAAAGTGCAATTAGGAAGTGGAGATGCTGGTTGTGCCGTGATGGAGAATGATGTCGTTTATCAAATGTGTGATCAAGTTTTTATCTGTGGATTTTCAGGCCACTGGCATTTATGATAAGGTGCAAAACACATGTTCTTCCAAGATAAATTGTATTGCTGTATATTATATTACTTATAGTAATTATTAGGTGCATCATGATAGTAATAGAAACACACACATAAATAATATGAATAATACCTTATTAATGTACACACAAATAGATATACTGTATAGACCTGCGTGTGTATAAATATGAAATTAATATTATTATTTATGCGTTTGTTTATGTTATCAGCATACTGTATGTTTATGCATACATACACAAAGTTAATTAATATTTATATTATATGAGCAAAGATGGCATGAAGTGGTTTTACGACAAAAGACCTTTTACAGTGGAAAAAAAAACAAACAAATATAAATGTTTTTATTTTCTTTTTGCAACATAATTTCTGTCTTTTGTCATATAAGCGCAACACACAGTCTTTCTTTATAAAATATTGACACAAAATGCTATTTTTTTTAAACCTGTCATATTTAGCCCTATTCAAAGAAAAAATGCATTTTTACTGGTTAAGAGAATCAATTCAGTAATTCAATAATGCAGAAATTGTATTAAGCATCATAATTTCGTATGCAATTAGAAAAAGGAAATGGAAAAATTATGACTTTAATTGCGCCTGCTTGCATAAATACTGGTGCAACCTATACTGGTGTTCAAATAAAGAAAAGAAAAAAAAAATAGTAAAGAACAAAGTGTCATTTTTGGGTAAACAATATTTCAATGTCATTACATTTGCATAATGTATGTGGCTAATTTAATGGCAAGAACATTAGCAGAATTTACTTTTGAGTTGTTTCAATTAACTCAAATCACTCCTGCACACACACACACACACACACACACACACACACACACACACACACACACACACACTCCCAGAATTACATCAGCAGGACAAATCACCTCAAGCCACATACAAACCACTCTCTCTCTCATCCTCCTCCGCCGAATTGCGAGGACACGGGGTCTCATGGCGGCTCCAGTGAATCACGCCGTAAGAAACTAAATAAAATAAAGCTTGTGATGACTGTAATGACTGCTTGGTATTCCTCTGCATGTTCTGGACTCGGCTGGCTCGCCTTTGGTGCATTTTTTTCTCTTTTTTTCGTTGCCCGAGGGCAGCGTCCTCACCGAACGCGGACTGAATTCGCTATGACCGAGAGAACAGCCGTGTCCTTCCCTGGGTGAGTTCCTCATCCTGAAAGGAGGCAGACAGCTCGGGATAGGGGAATATCAAGAAACCTGAATCCCACTGGGGGCCGAAAAAAAAGCTGCTGGTGGTCGAAAACGAAAGTGATATCTGTGATTGCGCCAAAGATGCTGTTTAGGTAAATATCGTGTGGTTGCGTGATGTTGCATCACCGCGGCCTGACAGTTCATCAAAATAATCTGGCGGATGCAGACGAGCCGAGGATTCGCGGTCTCGGCGTGACGAGGGCCAAACATCATGTAGGTTCACGTTAAAACGGCTGAGAGTTTATTTACGGGATTCATTATTGGGACATTTATGTTGTGCTGGAAATAAAACCGAAATGTTGCTTTTCTTGTGAAACATGCAGCCTTGGAAAAACCTTCACCGTGTTTTTGTTTAGTAGTAGTAATAAATTAAATTAGCACTAATAGTAGTAGTGTTAATAGTAATAGTAGTGGCAACTTAGTAGCATTAATAAGCTGAGTAAAATCTTAATTGTAAACACCTTTTTTTACGTCGAGCAATAAAAGCATTACATTTTAAAGATTTGCATATCTACAGATTGATATTAGTCTGCAAATTGTAACATTTTAAAACGTTTAAAAATCAATTGAAGACAAATTGATTTTAAAATGAATTGTTAGCATAAACACCCACAAGAGAGAGAGAGATAGAGAGTGAGAACAAGAAAGAAAGAGAGAGAGTGAGAGGGAGAGAGAGAGAGAGAGAGAGAGAGAGAGAGAGAGACAGACAGACAGAGAGAGAGGGGGGGTAGAGAGTGAGAGCTAGAGCGAGACAGAGAGAGAAAGAGAAAGATACTATTATTATGTTACTACATAGAGATAGATAGAGATAGATACATATAGATCGATGCATACGCATTTAAAATATTACAAAAATCTGTTAAATACAGAAAAATGTATATAAAACCTATATAAAAATATAAAAATACAGATACAAAAACATATAGATTGTTTTACCCTTTAAAACTAAATCAAAACCTTAATCCTCTCTATTCTCTCTCTCTCTCTCTCTCTCTCTTGTTGTCCTTCTCTCTCTTCAGCTTCTCTCTCTCTCTCTCTGTTTCTCTCTTTTAAGTTTCTATCTCTTTTTCAGTTCCTCTGTCTGTCTGTCACTCTTCCTCCCTATCACATACAGTAAAGCAGACAGTGCTATAGACACAGGCTAGAGCAAGAAGGGAAGAAGGGTTGAGATTATTGGTGTTGGAGAGCTGCTCGATAAAAGGCACTTCATCTTCCGAGCTTAATCAAGGGGAGTGAAGACGCTGGTCGGCTGCAAATCAGTCCGATTGTAATAAGTGTTTAGTTTCCTGTTGTGAAAGAAATGACAATGTCAGCTGGTGGAAAATCGTATTAAGAGGCAGCGTCATTACACCTTCAGCCGCTCTCGGAGATCAGCGTCACGCATCGGCAACGCCATGACGAAGAATCAGATCAGCTAAATGAATCCTTGATGGAGGTTAACGCCCAGGGTCGCCGCACCATCACCATCGCTTCTTCCTCTCCAGGAAGTTCACTTCTTCAACTCAGGATGTCCCCGGTGTGTGAAGAGCCTTTCAACGGCGGATCTTCTGAACGGAGCTGCCACGCTGAGGTGTAAAGTACTTGAGTAAATGTACTTGGTTACTTTACTTAAGTATGTTTTTGGCTACTTTGTACTTGTAGTGAGTATCAAACATAGAAGCAACTTTTACTCTCTACTCCACTGCATTTGTGATTGAGTAGCTGTACTTTTCACTCCACTACATTTGAATTGACACTTATCGTTACTCGTTACATCTTGATTGTGCGCGACAAACCATAACCGATTTTTATTACGATTAATTTCATTAAAAATGAGGCGATTTTGCCATCAGTAGCCTGCTGAAGATACTGGAAGCTAATTGTGCATTAGACAGCACATGAACGTGAATTTAATTAATTTATTTTGCACATTCGAGTTTGAATGAGACTGACTTTTTTTTTCTTTATTTAATTAGTTTTACCATTTTTTGAAACATGGAGGTGTTAAATATACTTTCTGTAATAGAAAATAAAATCTCATTAATAGAGCTTTTTCAAATTTCTTGTTTTTTTTTTAGCCTTAATTCAGTATGAGTAAAATACTTAAATTCTTTTAAAATGTGATTCTTTGCTACTTTGACTCAAGTCTTGTTTATAGCGGTGACTTTTTACTTGTATTGGAGCAACTTATACAGCACGTATCCGCACTTTTACTCAAGTAGGGCTGTCTGGTACTTCTTACACCTCTGCTGCCACGTCATGCCTTCAGATCTCCACCGTCTTAGCCGAGTTTGGACAGCGTGTACTACCCATCTGCTCTGCCATTACCAAGCGCGTCAGAGAAGAAACGAGTCGAAACTTTTGTGAAGCTGGAGACGAGCCACGGCGAGGACAGTTTCCAGATCTCAGCAGGCTAGTCTGATAATTATGCCGCGCTCGAATCTCTCACCTAGACTTCCTGACAGGAGAGTCCTCGTCCTGTCACTGCTCGGATTATTCCGGAATACAAGCCTTTACATATGCAACTGTTTACACCCCGACACTTCTAGAGCGTGACACTTTAGCTATAGCGCTGCTAGTATCAATGCTAAGCTCAGAGTGTAAAAAAAAAACGCTAACATGTTTTTGTAGCTTCACTCTACTTGACTGGTTGAAGTGGGAGCCACTTGGTAAGTTTGTGAAAGTTGTTATGAAAAGGAAAGTTATGTCAATGTGTGTAGTTTCACTTCTGTGTAGTTTCTTCAGTAGCTGCAGACTTTTGACTGAATGTGGAAAAGTTCTTAACGACCAAATGAAGATAAAAGTTATGATCTCTATACAGTACATTTATATTAATGACGAAAATATCAAACGTAAATTTCTATGAAAAGCTTTGTTTCGGTTTTTTCGGATTTTCAAAAAAGGAAAAAAGCTTTCAACAAAAATGTGAAGATTGCAAGCGATCAAAATAAAAATCTAAATGAAAATGTGGAGCATTTCATAGAAATGTACGTTTAGAGAAAGCGTTCACCAAAAAGGAGGAATTTTGTTAATGTCAGGCTCAATGTTTGGAAAAAATCTCAGGGGATTCGTTTTAAAATCACTTGGATTTTGATGATTTCGGTAAACTTGAAAAGGAAATAATACCATAGCACCATAATGCTAATTTAGCTAAAGACTAATGCCAGGCTCAATGTTTGGAAAAAGCTTTGAAATTAATTTTAATTTAGACTTGATTGTTTTTTTTATAGTTCAGTAAACTTCAAAAGAAAATGTTTTAGGTGCAAAATGTAACAAAAAGTAACAATTGTTTCTGCTTCAATGTAATTTAGCATGAAGTTTGCTAGCATTAGCAAATGCTATCTTTGAAGGTGCTGCTCTTGCTTTGTCTAGAAGTTTGTTTGTGTGTGTGTGTGTGTGTGTGTGTGTGTGTGTGTGTGTGTGTGTGTGTGTGTGTGTGTGTGTGTGTTACTTTCTGTTCTCTGTCCTGCAATGTTTTATATAGTGTTGTTTTCGATCAATGAAGCCAACAAGCCACTTTTTTTCTGAAGCTCTGACTGCAATAACCTAGTTGAAACTAATAAGAATGCTGCATTTGATCATTTATCAGGCAAGACGGGCAAAATACGCACCTCACCTCCAAAATAAATGTATAAACCGAGGATCCCACATCAGATAGTCGCATCAACACACACCGCAAACTTGTCAGAGAGAGAGAGTAATAATTACGTTTCATCACCACAGTCATGTCTTTTTCACCCAATTTGCTTTTTATTTTCTTATTTTTTCATGTGCGTTTTTTGCAGTGTGTCTAATATGAGTCTTATTGGTATTAAATTGAAAAAACGAAACTCGGGAAAAGAAGCTCAACCTGCTCGTGCTCAAACGATTATTTTTACGTCATTGTCACGACAAAAGTACAAACTGGCTAACAAGAGTGTTGTTAAAAGAAACGAAACAGATTACCTTTATAGAAAATGATTACACACACTATATACACAACTAAAATAACACTGCTGTGTTCAAAAATGTTATTTTTTGAATAACATTTAGGAATGTTGCATTTGATCATTTTTCAGGCAAGATGCGGAAAGTATTCACCTCACCTTCGAAATTAATGTATAAACTGATGATCCCACATTACACAATTACACATCTATTACACAACAATATATACACAACTAAAATAAAACTGCTGTGTTCAAAAATGTTATTTTTTGAATAACATTTAGGAATGTTGCATTTGATCATTTATCAGGCAAGACAGGCAAAAAACGCACCTCACCTCGGAAATAAATGTATAAACTGATGATCCCACATCAGATAGTCGCATCAACACACACCACAAACTTGGCAGAGAGAGAGTAAGTAATTACGTTTCATCACCGCGGTCACGTCAGACGCAGCACTGATAACTCGATCCATGTCACTTAATATAGAAAAGTCACTTTCTAAAGTGTCACTTTGCAAACGCACAGGCAGCAGATGTCTTCTTCAGGCGCGTGCAAATATTCGCACAGTCGAGAGCGAGAAAAAACTAAGCTTCCGATAGAATTATCATTGGCGGAGTCCATTAGCATCCCGCTTATGAGCTTCACTCGGCTTGCGCGGAGATTATAATCGACAAACCGAGCGATCATTATTAATTTGGCTGTAATTAGGGGCTTTACGTATTGATTTTAAAAAACAAGTGTCTGGATAATGGATGGCATGCGCGGGTCTGCTGGAGAGCGCCAGATGCCCGGCCTGAAGACATCGGTCTGTCACGCGCAACTGTTGATTTTAATCGGAGGCTGTGCTGCGCCCGTGACGCCCGCTATGGCATCATGTTGTTTATGAATGTTTCAGTATGTTCGCCGTGAGAACATCTTGTTTCGCTGGGATGGATTTTTTTCCGTGTCAGGAGATCCACGCGTTGATGCGTTCCACTCGCAAACTTTTGCCGTCAAAGCTGCTGGAAACGCTCAACGCACTGCAAAAATGTCATTCTTGACAAGCCAAAAACTTGAAAAAACGCATAAAATTGTTTTTTTCATGCTTGTCTTTTTCATTCACAGAATTAAGAGTGAAAAATTAATTAGCTTGTTTTGAGAAAATAGGTCTTGTTTCAATCTGTTCTACCGAGTAGTAACTTTCTCACCCCATTGGCAGATAATTTTACTCGTTTTAAGTCTTTTTCACTCAAATTGCTTTTTATTTCCTTTTTTTCATGTGCGTTTTTTGCTGTGTGTCTTATTGATATCGAAACTCGGGGAAAGAAGCTCAACCTGCTAGTGCTCAAACGATTATTTTTCAACTCATTGTCACGACAAAAGTATAATCTGACGAACAAGAATTTTGTTAAAAGAAACAGAAGTAGATTACCTTTATAGAAAATTATTAAACACAGCATATACACAACAAATTAAACTGCTATGTTCAAAAATGTATCATTCTGAGCTTTTCTGCTGCTCAACTTGTTTCTCTTTGAAACACCAATAGTTGTGGGTTCAATTCTCAAAGATCAATATATTGATTAGTCATTGCAACACCAAAGATTTCTGGTTCGATTCACGAAGATTGATACATTGACTGGTGATTACGCTACTTTCAATTCCCAGGGATCTATTTTTAAAGTAGCGATAGCAACACCACTGGCAGGGTTTGATCCCTAAAGATCAAAAAATATATTGAAGATTACAGAACTACAGGTTGTGGGTTCAATTCCCAGGGATCAATCTTTAGAGTAGTGATTACAAGAACAATAGTTACGAGTTTGATTCCCAAAGATCAATCATTTGATTGGTAATTGCACAACTAAAGGCTATGTGTTCAATTCCCATAGATCAGTTTTCAGATCAGTGCAGAAACACCAAAGGTTGCGGGTTCAACACCCAGGGACCCACCATCAGATTGTTTTTTGTACTACTAAAAGTTGTGAGCTCAATTCCCAGGGATTAATCTTTAGAGTAGTGATTGCTAGAGCAAATGTTGCAGGTTTGATTCTCAAAGATCAAGCGATTGATTTGTGGCTAAAGGCTGTAGGTTAATATCCCATGAATCAGTTTTTAGATCCCTGACTACCAAAGGTTGTGAGTTCAATACCCATGGACCCACCAAGACTGGCGATTACACAACTAATGGTTGTGGGTTCAATTCCCAAGGATCAATCTTTAAATTATCGATCACAACACCAAAGGTTGTGGGTTTGAAAGCAAAACGTGTACCTAAACGAAAGTCACCATGGATCAAACCCATTGTTAAATCATAATTGTAAATATGCATGTGGAAGAACAAGGCATGAAAACAGCTTCTTAAAAGGAACTAAAATGCAATATTTAACTAAGTCAAAGTAATGGAATGTCACGACCTCTGAAATGATGTCTAATCTCATCCCCCCAAAAACGCCCAGCCGAGACTGAGGTCACCGTAACACCATGATGTCTGCTCGCAGCATGTTCCATTACCCCTCAGACGAGACCGCCGCTCTCATGCCCACTGCACCATCACTATGAAAATTACAGGCAAAATGAAGGGAGTGGCGCAGGCCCGGCCTGATATGGCACTTTTGCTCGTGTGTTTCTGAGAATGGAAGATGAGCGTCGTTTCATTGCACTTCATAAACCCGCCTGTGAATCTAAAGCCTTTTAACATGAACATGAATTACCACCAGCCTGGGTTTCTGCACCTCGGAAAATAAAGCGGAGAAGAGACTGACTGCAACTAATAAACAACTCTTAAAACCATACAAACACACACACACACACACACACACACACACACACACACACACACACACACACACACACACACACACACACAAATAAAATACTAAAATAGAGAAAAAGGTGTGTGTGTGTTTGTGTGTGTTTATAAATAATAAAAATAGAGCAATGTAGAAAGAAACACACTGATATAACTATGTAATAATAATGATATAGTATTAATAATGTGTAATAATAATGACACATCAATCTTAAATATTGAGTTTTTTTTACACACACACACACACACACACACACACTCAAAACTTTATTCTTCACTATTGCGTGATTGTCTTATACCATCAATCAAATTGTTCAGAATTGCTATCAAATTGCAATACATTATAAAAACTGATAAATAGCCAAATAATCAAATGCTATAATAATAAATGATAAATAAAGATTTTTAAAAAGAACTTGTGACCTGTTTCTGAAAACATATTATTATTACCCTAATTATTTTTCTTATTAAAAACCGAATAAATATTATTACCCTCATCATTCGGACTCAGAATAAAGTAACATACTGATAAAGAAAACATAGCAATACCGCATAGTATATTATAGTTTAGTATAGTATAACATAGTATAGTATGTGTAATAGTAATAACATACTACTAACATACTAATAGTAACATAATAGTACAACAACCAACAACCAATCACTGTGCTATGATTTTCTCTCAAATTGTGAATTATATAAACTGATAAACAGCCAAATAATCAACTGCTATAATAACAAATAAAAAACAAAAAAAAGAACATGTGACCTGTTGCTGAAAACCATCTTTTCCAATGTCATCATTCGGACTCGGAATAAAGGAGTAACATGGAGAGGAGGCGATCAAAGCAAGTCCTCATCTCTACAGTCCATTGATTTTGATAGCATTATTGCTTTAGACCTGGTTTACCTTTAACACAGATCATGCAGGTTTCCCAATCTTCTGGAATGGGAAGAGCGGAGAGAGAGAACGGTCTCAGCGTGAGGGCAAATATAGGGTTTTAACATCCACATTCGCCCAACGCTTCCAAGACGTCACCCACATTCCTGCACTGTTCCATTACAGCGCTGAAATAATCTCATCCCGTTTATTGGCTCACTTTATAGCACGCTGCATCTCCGCGTATGGATATATATCTCTGCAATACCTCATGAATTATTATTACAGTTGTCAGGGAGACATCAACCACCCCGGTCCAAACCGCTGGGAGGGAAACAGACAAGAAACCCTCCAAATGCGACTCTGTTGTCCCTGAATATATCCATGAAGAATGAGGTATGATAAATGTTCCGTGTTTCCTGGATAAATGTCATATTATATTTTATATTTAATTTCACATTTTTTTATTGTTTATTTTTTTAAATATGTACTTATATAATGTATTTATAAATATGTAAAGCTTGGCCCAAAAAAATTGTACAATAAAGATCTTTAATTTTAATTCAATAAATGTTTACCATTCTCAACCATAGGCCTGCACACAAAAAATAAATAAATAATTTAAAACATATATTTATTAAAATATGTATTAACATATTAATAAACAGTGTTAAAATATTTATTAAATCATTAATCATTATCATTATTATATAATTATTTATTTAAACATATATGTGTGTGTGTAGGTGTGTGTGTGTGTGTAGCATCAGAAGCCAATTTATGTTTCAATATACTTCAACTAATTCATAAAGCATCTGATGTCTGGTAGATGTTTAAAGCTAAAATGTTTGCTCTTCGTATTTGCATCATACATTTTGATTATGTGGAAACGGTGTTAGAAAGTGAGAAATAAATCCTTACGCCAAACCAGTTGACTCATTTATATCAGTTAAACCCAGGCAACAGCAAAAGTGTGATGTCATTGCTTTGTCTGCACTGAGAAGGGCGGAGACTTGTGATGTCATCATGATGCACTGAGCAAGAGAAACTGTTTGGTAGATAACAGTGTTAAATACTTAATTCTTGTAACGATGAATTTGAGGAGAGAGACGCTACCAGTGTTTTTTGACAACCAGTAATTTTGACAAAGGTTTTTGGTTTAGTTTTAGTAATAGTCTTTTGATTTTAGTCCCAATTTAGTCATCTTACTTTTTTTTAGTTTTAGTCCAATTTTAGTCGACTAAGATTGTGGTATTTAGTTAAACTAAATTACAGTATAGATTTAGTCAACTAAGATATAGGTGCTATATATTCTAAATGAATACGTACTTAACTATGAACATATAAATATATACAAATATCTTATTATTTGTACATACATTTACTTTTCTTGAACTTATTTTTATGAACGTTACTTTCAATCCAAATAAGATGTATTCTCATAAATGAAGCCTCAACATAGAGGGAATTGTATAGAGTAAAATAAAATAAATTATAATTGCATTACGCTTATAAGTAATAAATGGTTGCACGGTGAAAAAAAAAAGATTCATCTGCAGATGGCGCTTCAGGTGTGTTGTGTTTTTGCCCATGATGGTTGCTCCACACACGGCATACAGATAGGCGTTTTTGTTATTTTATGTTTTTATGTTTTTTGTTCATTGATAAATGTGTCAATAAATGTAGTTATAGTTTTCGTCTCTAAGCGTTAAGTTTTTATATAGTTCTCGTTTCGAACACAAATCTTCCCCTACAACGTGACAAACCTTCACAAGACGTGAAAAAGCTGAGACCAAACCGGCACTTCAATCCCACACGGACGTTCATTAGATTCCACAGCGTTTGAATAAATGATTGCACTTCCTGCCGGCACATTTAGCGTATCTGCTCACCTCTTAACCGACTCTTAATAATTGATATTTCAGGAGAGAAGTTCTGCAGCCGGAGAAGTGAAGCCTGTAACTCAAACACTCGCTTCAAAACGCCACCGTGTGTCTTTGACAATTCATCTGAGTGTGTTGGACAGGCTCCAGTAGACTGCACTGGGAATTAAAGAAGATGGATGCTGGTGATAGCGGGCTATCAGTCGGTCGGCCCATTACGTCCCCCCTCGCATTCATCATCTGCCCGGCCTGTTTGTTCAGTGCCACATTAGGCCTTCACATTTGAATCTGCTTGATCTAAATAGAAATTGATTTATAGTCGTGGTGTGGCAGCTTTTGTGCTCGTGTCTGACTTTGGAAAATGTGCAGGTACAAGTTTTAAGGGAAAGTGACGTCACTGTGAAGACAAAAGAGAATGTATACAATTAAGATTGCGTCATGTATACTAGTATATATCTACATGAAACACATATATTACTATATATGCATATACACATGTACATATGCATATGTGTGCATGTATACAAACACACACACACACATGTATATGTATGCGCGTATATCCGTATATAGTAATATTGTGTTTTTCGCAATATTACAATGTATAAATCGAGAAAATTAAAACATATTACCTTGCACAGCATAAAAAAATCCAAGATAATATGTAATGTATAATGTAATACGGTATATTTTAACAACGGAATAATGTATTATCTACAAAAAAATAATAAGCTTATATATATATTGGTTCAGAAAATGTAGATAGATATTTAAACATTTAATTGCATAATTACACAGCATATACTATAAATTGTAAAGTGTAATTTGTTTTGTAATAATGTATCTTGTAATAATTTATTGGTTTAATCGTTTCCAAAGTATAATCTATACAAATGATTTGGATAGTTCCCTCTCCGCGGAAATTAATTAAATGAATTATGTTTCTACAATGGCATCACATATGTACAGAAAAATTTAAATAATTACTTTTGAGCAAAACTACAATTTACTGTACCACTACAGTGTATATAAACATCACTATATCACACAATATAAAGCACATAAAAAAGGCCTAATTTGTAAAGTAAGCACACCACAACACTCCAAAGACAAATCTTTTACCATAACAAACGGACAAAAAGATGCTTTTGTGCAAAGAAAAAAAAACAAAAGGTTGAGCGACGCACAAAACTACGATGATTTGTGCTGGATTTGCTGTCTTCGCTGCTTCGCTTTGCGCCTTTGACGAGACTCTCGAGCATGATTCAGTCAGAAATCCACTCATTAAAAAAGAGAAAGAAGATCAGAGGTTAATTCTTCTCCCGCTTCTCTGTGTAAATCTTAGCATTGCTCGCCGTTTAAACACGAGAAGAGTGAGAGATCCACGCCACCATCATTTCATCGAGAGCACTTTCCGAGCCCAATGAATCATTCAGCACCAAGTAAACACTTCACTTAGCACTGATGTGTTTCATTTTAAATGACACTTCTGTTCAGTCTGTTAAATGTGTGACACGCTCATCACCTGCTAATCTACAAATCAACTTCTGCGTTTGGAGAACCACGTGAATGAAGGACGATTCTTCGAAATCGTATTTTCAGGAACGTGCTTCCGGTAATTAGACACATTTATTAGACACAGTTCAATTCATCCCAGTTCAATATCCCAGTCAACATACACACTGTTTATAATTCTAATCATCTCAATCTCAACATCACACACAAATAATCTAAAGAACCGTTATTTGAATACAATACAAAAAGATTTCAAAAGTATTCTTATGCAAAGCTGTATTGTATTTTCTTTCTGTAGATATGTAATTTTTTTTGTTTTCTCCTGGAAATTATGGTTTCATAGTCATAATGCAGTCAGTTAATATAACAGCACAATGTGTGTTAAAAATAGACAAGTGTGTGTGTAGGTGTGTGTGTGTTCAAATATGCATTTTTTCCAACACAAAAATCATTCACTTTTCGTTTTATAGATAACGAGAAGCTGGAGCCAATCGCAGCAGTTCCCCTGGGCCTATTGGCTGAATATATAACAATGGCTCCTGCGCATGGGTGGAGTCTGACTGGAGAGCAAAGGAACTTGGGAAATGAAGTCCTGTCCACTAGAATTGACTTTTTTTTATCTATTATTCATTATACTAAAAAAATTATACGAGTCACAAGCTTTCACAAACCATAAACTTTTTATTTTTATTTTGGGTGCTTATATTCTCGGGGTTCTTATATTGACGTAAATACGAAATTCCATGACCAATATATGAACTAGCTCCAACTACAACGTACGACTAAAATAACAGACGGTTTTGGCCAGGAAATAATCCTCCACAGTATAACAGGATTTTACAGTATCTGCTGTAAACTGAGCAAACGGTTCTCCAGAAACTCTGAACCAAACGTCCCAAATATATAAAATATTCTTTTTAGCCACACGCGGTTACAAACTGCTGTGCAAGGACTTGAGAGGTGTTCCACCAGACAATTTACCTTGCTGTAGCTCCACAATGAGAGAAAGTGAGTATTGGGAGGCGGAACCCTTTTCTTTCCCAAAAGCTTTTTCAATTACAGTGAAATGAGTGGAGCGATTATCACAATGCAACAGGCCTCGCCACCCCGCAATAGGTCCTTTGATTGCCATGGAAACCAGCTATCATTGTCACGACCACCTCTGGTGCTACATGTAATTTTCGGCGTGTGAGGGCCACTGATAATGCACAATCAACAGCTCGGAGAAGAAGGCATCGTGGTCAATCCGGCAGCGTCTGGCACCAGAACCGCCGGTGAGAGGGTCTCTATGGGGGACTTATTGGACTGCGGCAGAATGAGGCTTCTCTTCTCAATGCGCTGTAGGAACTTGCTTTCCCGATGCAATTTCCGTGGCTGGAGCCGAGACTTTCGTTACCTTGAGAGTTTAAACGATGGGAAGGATCATCACGAGCTGGAGGAGACCAATAAGACGAGCTCAGTGGAGCAGAAGGCGTCTGTTGGGCTTGTTTCGTACAGTAAAGATGATGGGCACCAGCATTGAGTCTTTCCAGGTCTGGCGGAGATTTATCTATTGTGCTCGTGCTCTTTTAGATCCCTAGTGAGACTCTTTGTAGAAAAAAATGGCACTTGCACTTCAAAGGCTAAGTAGAGTTTCTATAGTGAGACTCGCTCTACAATACTCTACAATCTGGCCTTTGCAGAAACTTGTTGAGTCATGTTGGTCAAGAAGACCTTTTGATAGACTAACATGTGACTTTAAAGACCCTTGATAGACACATTGTACTAAAAAATGCGTTTGAATATGTTGAAGCTGCTAAGTTGACATAAATCAGGGGTGTCAAACTCATTTTCACCGAGGTCCACATCAGATGTAAAATAAAGATAACTACTCCTTAATGCTAAACAACTCATTATTTATCATAAATTAATGACAATTGCAGTTGCGTAGAACACTTTTGTTTGCTTGTTGCTGTAAACTATTTTTTTTTATTTTGTCAGCTTTTAAAAACACACTCAACTCCATTAATGAAGAATCAAATTGTCCAAGTGAATACAGAAAAATAACATAAAACTGTGGAAACACTTCCGCGGATACTATAGTCGAAAGGCGTTGTGGAAAAGTCTTTGGTCAACACACGCTCTTAATTTATTTTTAATTAATTAATTACGTAACTTCTGTTAATTGAGACACATTGGAACACGACCATTTTGCCCCACCACAAATTTTTTGCCGCAAATTTATGTTTTGAGAAACTAGGATTTTTCCCAATAAAGCAGCTTCCCAAAACTGGTAAAAATCTTACTTATCTTATTATACAATTCTAATGTGGCGCGGAAGATCAGAAGAGAAACAAAAAAGATTTTCCAATACGTTTGAAGGGGGGGGGGGCAAAACATTTTGAGAACCACGGCTTAAAGCAAAGCGTTGTGTTTCTTCTTTGCTATGTGGTAAAAGTTATCAAAGTTAAAGTATCGCTACAAAAGCTATTGCTGCACCAACTCGAGATTCTAAAAATCCAACACGTATGTTTGCTAAACATGGTTGCGTTACATAAGGGTATAATGACCTTATGTAACACAAAGGTCTCATCTTATTTAGGCAACCATGGATTATTATGGCCAAAATAATATGGTATTACCTGTCCAGACCAACCAGAATAAATCTGTAAATTAACAGTAAATTCACGAGTTTTGACACGAATGAGTTAACATCATCGGCTCATAATACATATATGCCTTAATATTCAGCTTTACCTTACAGCTTTAATACAACCGACGTGAATATTCACATCTAGTAACACCAGCTCATTTAGGAAGCTCTGTTATATTCTCTTTTTCCACTGCAAACCAGAGGATCATCCTTCTGCTCGATATCATCTTCAATTCTGCGACTTTGCCTGCGTATTCTCATTTCCATACTCGTGCCGAAACGAAAGATTTGCAGACAGGCCTGTGTTCAGACTCCATTTGTTTGCATGACAGGTTGTTTCCAACCACAGTTTATCAGACAAAGCTTCACCGAACCAATGGTTTCTTGTTCAGGATCATGGCATTTTTTAAATCCATACATGATAATAAATAAAACATTTGGGCTTTCGATTCTATGTTTCTTTCCTTTTTTTAGTGAACTTGATTTAGAAAAAAGAGTGAGTACTCATCCAATGAAATGAGAATACATATGTGAATAACGTAATGGAAAACCTTGATTTGCTCTTATTGGTTGAATCTTCAGCATCTATGCACTTATTTTCTACATAAACGTTTTCCACATTTTTCCATTATCACGGTCCAGGGGAGCAACTTTGGGCCTGAAAGTGGGTGTGCTGCCTTTGTGGTAATATTTTTTTTTTGATTTTGTGGAGAATTTACTTTGCACTTTAAGTTTGTTTTATGCCAGAGGTTTTGTTAAGTCATGTTTTTATTGCCATTTCAGTCATCTGCAATTGATTGTTAGCGTATACTTGTTAACGTTGTTAATGTTTAATTGATAGTTAATATATTCGCGAGAAAGATCGCGTCACTTCCGGTTTTGCGGGTAAACGTTACGTCACTTCCTGTTTGTCAACGCGAAATGGATCCAGGCACACAAGGACGTTGTGCGATCTCATTGCTGCTATAAGATTGGAAAAGTACAATAGACGCAATTTGTGTTTTTGGTATTGAAACGAGTGTCTATTCAACGTTTATTAGTGGTGTATTGTATACGTTTTCCCATGTTGTATTAGATATATTTAAAACCTGAATGTATATTTTGTTTGTTAACAGGTTATTTTACCACAAACTCATAATTGAACAACGTTGAGAAGAAAAAAGGCTGTAAGTCAAACTACGCCACATGCTGCCAGACAAATTATCCACTAGATAAAATGCATTTTCTTTTACATTAAAAAGGAGGAATATTTTCCTGGAAAGGTCAAAAGCCGTGAACACTTCCGAGATCAGTGTTAGGAAAAAGGCCTGCTATTGCCCCGGTTTGGCCAAAATTAGACCTCATCTGGCTTTCTATTCCAAATGGAAATCCCATTTACCTCTGGCTCAAACAGAATCATCTAAGTGCAATTCCTAGTTAAGCTCCTCTGCACAATCAAGCCTGGAACTTAAACATCTGCGAAGGTTTTTAAATTTCATGAGCAGAGACAAGTTTAGGCTTTTAAGAACTGTAATCCACTTGTGCTCCTTTGCACCGCTTCCTCGGAGGATGGAGGAATATATTGTTAAGATGAGAGAAGCGCTACAAATATGGCTGCTAAATAAAGCATAGGCGGACTAATAATGCGCAAGTGTCGTATGGAGTTGCCAACGGCCTCTATATACGGGGCTAAATATCCCGAAAGAACATTTCATTGCTCAACATTTGCTCTTCCTTCTGGCTCAGGAGATCCAAGGCCTCGGATTTGTTTCAAATGTCAACGTTTCCTGACCAGAAAACTTTGATTATTGGTTTAATTCGCATGGATTGTCAATGATCGCTCGGATGAAACGCTCCAGCCAATGAAAACTTCTTATCTAAAAAATGTAAGCAAAATAAGTAAAAATAAAGTAAAAAAAGACGTATTTTTCAGACAATAGGGCAGATTTAAAATCTGTTAAAAAGTAGTGGGGTAGGAGGTATCCTTGCTTTTTTATAATGTAAAAAGCAGAAAACAAATGTATATAACTTAAAAAAGATGAGGAAATTGTTGATTTTTAATGCGTAAAGTCCAATGCACATTATAGTCCAAAATTACGGTACTTATACGTTAAAAATTACAGAAAATGTGATTGATTTATTTATTTTTGCAATATTTAAAATGCAATATTTTCATGCTATTATATGTTAGTCACCTTTTACTTATTTCTATTATACTGAAAATTTCTTTCAGGTGTACATTTTTACTTTTGTTCTTTAGTTTTATATTTCTCTTGTGTGAGCAACTGTGACCGAAAAAGCAATTTCCCCCTGCGGATGAATAAAGTTGTTTGAACTGAATTGAAGAAGCTCTACTTAACTATAAAACTATTTAGTGTAACATTGTTAACGTAGACATCAGTGGGTAGGAATAAAAAAATTTGAAAACACGTTTTTATTTAATTAATTTAATCAAATTCTAATAAAAAATTGAAATATTCATTAAAATAAAGGAAATAACGTAAAAATCCACATGAATATATGTTTTAAGAGTTGATCTCAGTTTTCAAGAAAAAAAACGGCATTAATGATCACGTTTGCACTGAAACTTGAACAAATAGCACCCAAAACGCAGGAATCATTTGTCTACATTTGCATTCCTTCTGACGGAAAACAAATTAAATTTATAGGTCACATGGTTCAACGATAAAACTCGCGAAAAAATCCACCAGTTGAGCTTGAGGATTTTTAGCTTCAGCTTCCCCGCGCTTCATTTCCCTTCCCTTCACCCGTTAATCGGAATTAAGCAAGATCGATCTCATGCCACACTCTTCTCTCGCTTTTTTTATTCCAATTTGCTTTCCATTTCATACAACATTACAGGCTTTCTCCACCTCACAGCCGTCGCTCAGCCGTTTTGTGACGCCGCGTGTTGTGAATGCTTTACGGCGTCCAAATTATCACCTAATAATTCCTAATAATTCCGATAATAGCATGTAACCGTTTGAATTGCCACACTAGAGTCATAAAATAACGCCCCGGGACTCAAGCTCCAATTCATTTTCTCTCTCCATGTGGTTGACAATGATTCATTATTAGGCTTAATGTAGTGAGAGAGGAAATGGAAGGCACACGCTCCAGTTAATTGGAACGTTTCTTGCGACCATAAAGAAAAAAAGCTTTACATCAAAATCAGTAAACAACAGCTTCGCCTCTCCAGAAAAATGAATCAATGCAAATTTGTGTATATTATTAATCGGGATGCATGGAATCGATCGCCCGAAATGAACGACTTTATCGAGTTCAGGCATCAGGGCTTCAGGGTCAGATCTTTAAATCAAAATTCTTCAACGTTCTCGATCTGACTAATAACCAGCGTGATATTATAGTAAAACACCGGGTTTGGTGCGTACGTGTGTTTGGATCAATCGATGACATGTGAGGTGTCATGTTCCTTCGCACTGCCATTTCTTTAACATGTTTCACATGTAGATGAGCAGAAACTGAGAAACATGAGTCGGAACGCGTTACAATGTCGGACTGCAAAATATTGATAAGTTGATTGATTGTGTTCAAAGCAAAAGCACATTTCCACAATATGGGAAATTCGCCTTTTAAAAGTCTTGTACTTATAGTTCCAGTTTAAAATTTTAGGTGTAGATTTTAGCATTGTCCTCATTGAATGTGTGCCGCTCTGTGATTGGTTGGCCAGTAATCCAGGCCGTCTGCCCCACTTTAGATTTCAACTTTAAATCTTCAGATCTTTGTCTTAATTCACTAGAATCAACTTTCTATTCTAATAAAAGTCATATACATTTTTTTGTGACATCAGAGTTTAAATGTGGACTCCATTTTTCACCATCTCCATTGAGTCTTAAATCAACTTTTTTCTGCCGTTCCTTGTTTCTACTTGGTCTACTTTTTCCTTTTATAAACGTTTTTTCCACAGAAATTGCATCTATTTCTTATCTGATTTGATTTACTCAAACAGCCATCAATCCATTACATTAACAACATCTAACAACAACTCAGAATATTTATTGTGTAGTGTAAATTGTCTGTGTATATTCTAGGCTGCTGTTTAATGTGTATATTTACACCCATACGACACCTATAATGCACTATATTGTTATTTCTTCTTATATGTACATAAATGCACACTGTCCTGCTTGTTTGCAGGTTTTCTTGTTTTGTAAGTTTTTCACTCTTACAGCTCACAATAAATTGGTGATGTGACAATAAAAGTGATTTGATTTTGATTTGATGATCTAATTCAAGGATTTGATTGGATAAAGCCCCGCCTTTAGACCCACAGCTGCTGGGATTGGCTCGAGCTCCCCAAGACCCAGAAATGGAAAAGCTGCTAAAAAAATGATTGGTTGGGAATCGATACGTCAAAAAGTCTGTCAAGCAAAAGTTAGAAAAACAACAAGGAGCCAACTTAACGATAAAACCGGTCCCAAGTGTGAGCAAATTAGATCTTCTCGCAACTAGTGCAGCACAAACCACACTGAGCATTTTGGGTTCTGCTCCGTCATACATGAAGTTTAAAGGTGTGTGGCACAAAATCCAGTCCAGCTCACAGTCACTTCACCAGAGCTTTCTCCAGCAATCATCCTCCTTATTGTCCAGGCTTCACACACAATGGAGGCTCGGCGACTTCTCAAGAGGACGGGAGAGAAAGGAAGAATGGAAGAAAGAGAGATCCAGCCTTTCAGACAAGCCCGACTGTGACGGCCACTTAGGCTGGAAGGGTTGTGGATGTGGCTAGAGCCAAAGCTTGGTGACCTGTGAAGTCAGAATCCACTGAAGCCAGATTGAAGATAATCACCCGGCGACTGGCCCTCTCACTCGCTCACACAATATCTGCACACAAATGCCAAAGTCTGAAGGACAAAGTGAGATCTCAACCCTTCTGGAAACAGCCAACGCCGGCTTTTGCCACACCAGTGATTGGGTGATTTGATGAAGTGCATTAAAATTGTGAGGGGAAATAATGTACATGTGGTGTACACACACACACACCCACACACACACACACACACACTGAGGGAAAGAAAGAATTTAAATGAAAAAGAGAAAGATAGGTAGAGAAAGGGACAGATATGAGCCAAACAATTAAGTATTTTATTTATGTAAATTGCCATTTCTTTTCTCAATTCTTTTTTTTTTTTTTTAAAGTAGTGTTTTATTTCGAGAAAGAGAGAGAGAGAGAGAGAGAGAGAGAGAGAGAGAGAGAGAGAGAGAGAGAGTCTATCTATCTTTCCCTTTCAGTGAATATTTCAATATGCACAAGTAGATGCTCACACATTGAGAGAAAGAAAGAAAGAAAGAAAGAAAGAAAGAAAGAAAGAAAAGAAAGAAAGAAAGGAATAAAGAACAGAAAGATCAAAACAGGATAAAACTGACAGACAGACCAATATGGAAACAGAGACAGATCCAGTGACAGACAGAAACATATTTCCTATTGAAATCCACCATTGATGGCCATTTCAGACCAGACGTCACCACTCGATCATCTGAATAAGTCATTGTGGGTAAACCAGACAAAGCTCCAACACGGCCCGCAACACAAACCTGTACAGCATCCCTTTTGTTGACATTCCCATTATCAATAATAAAGAGGCTGAACTGTAAAGCATGAATCATGTATCCTGGCTCCACCGCTGATGCAACGTCTGACCCTCAGCTTCAGATGCCCTCTGACCCCCAGGAGGACCACACCGATCAGAATGCGGCCCACACGGCCTGTGTGAATGTTCCATCTCCGTCCATAATTCAGTGTATCAGTGCAAACAGCCCGTAGCCAAGCTACAGATGGAGCTTCAGCCGCCCGACAAGCTAAAAGCAGAAGTGGCCTGCACAGTCCTCAGTCTAGAAAAGTCCGTCTATTTCACTCCTCAACAAAAGTGACGTCAGATCGTCCTGCGTGACGCATCAGCGATTCCAGAAGGAAGATAGAAAGTAGAAATAAATCTGATGAAGTTCAGAGTCAGCTTCATTCTTATTGAATGCATAGCAAGGCCAAATGTTGAAGCGACAAGAATGTCAAGCGAGTTTTTTTTCCTACCACTAACATGTAGGGAGATCTTTTGAGTTCAAAGGTGTCAACTGTTTTTTTATTCTTCAAGCACGTCAGAAAACAACAACAAAAACGCTATTACAGAAATAACACGGTTACAGATATCCTACTTCCAGAACACGATATGCATTCAATAAGCATGAAGCTGAATCTAAGCTTCTTTTTCCTTCAGATTTATTTCTACTTTCTATTCTTTCTATCTAACTATTGTATAGTGAAATAACTTTGTAAAAAGAGATGATTTTTTTTTCTCGAAGACGCCCTTTGTAAAAGGAAATTGTCACTTGTAAGTGGAGTAAACATTGTGTGTATATATATACACATTTAAAAATCACTCGATATGCTTTCGATATTTGCAGTAAACTGACTCTGGGCTTCATTTTTTCCCTTCAGATTTATTTCTACTTTCTATTCTCAGACTCTCTTTTGGGAGTTTCTCTGGTGGTGTCTGGACTAGCCTAGCCTGTGGCGCTAACCTTCAGCGCCGTCCAGTTTCACTCCTCGCCGATGTGAAGAAATGCTCTTGTGAGGCTCTTCTTTGAATTTTCAATGTTGTGTTGGATGTTTGGGTTACTTATGGCAAGAGAAGGGCTTCTCTGCAAAAAACTAGCATCATCGCTAGGGTTTATTTAGTACAATTGAGTTCTCGTTCTTTATTATTCTCATGTTGTTATTTTAACGTTAACTAGTCCTCAAGTTATTTCAGTGATTCCTTGGATCAAAATTCAGGCACATTTTTCATCTTCTGAACTTTAAGGCTTTTCCTCAAATTTCGCTTTAGACATCGTTTTTTTTTTATCGGTGACCTTGAATGACAGTCATCTTTCAGTCCTTGTTTTGTTATCGTTTTGTAATCGTTGTTCCACTTCAAAAACGTGTTTTTTCGGTTCATCTCTTCATCTCTTCTATGAAGTTTCATCTTTTCAACATTTATACTTTTCCTCATCTTCAACTCTACATATATACTCAATTTCAACGTTAAAAATAGAGATTTCGTCTTCATTCACTGGAATTAGTATCTTCATTTTTAATAAATTTTTTTTAGATATCGCTGATTAAGATTGATCTCCATTTTTCACCGTCACTATTAGTTTTAATGGAGATTCTCAATCAACTGGCATTAACTATTTTGTCGTTTCCTTGTTTCTATTTGGTCTACTTTTATCTTTTATAAATGCATTCCACTATACATTATTATAAACGCATTAAACAAAACATGCTTAACTTTGAGAAGAGACATACGGTCATAAAATAAGCGTGACCAGGTCTTGCATGTTATTTCTTCAGGGTTCGAAGAAATGGATCTTGAATGTAGTTCTTTATTAATTCCAGGATTCGATCGAACAAATCACGCACAATTTCATTGTCAAACCTGAGAAATTCACGAGAGTCTGGAGAGCGCAACAGATTTATTTTCAAGTAATGAATGTTCACTCTTTCTTCTCTGTTGAATATTCATTAGCAGACTCTGGCTGCTTAGGGAAATGCTAAAAGGAAGAAAATATTGCTGCTAAAAACAAGAGATTCTCAAGATACAAATTGTCTTATTCTTTATTCAAATTCAACTTGTCCGATCAGACGGTTGAAAAAAACAGCTCATAAAATGTACTTAGTAAAATTGCATACAAAGAAACTTCTTTTTCATACCAAAAGTAACAATTACTATTATGTTACAGATAATAATGGTTAATGATATGGTTATTGATAATAAATAGAATGTGTTCTAATAAGATTGACATTGTTTTAATTTGTCTGTTTATTTGTTATCTGCTTTTTTTTCTTCTGCTACCTGCTGTTTTTTTTTTTTTTCATTTTATCATTTGTTTCTTTAGCCTTGCGTTTTTCCTGTACAGAAAGGCTTATTATCTATTGAAAGGCTTTACAAAAACAAGTTATAGTCACACAATAATATACAATAAAAACTGTATGATAGTAGTAAATGTATTTTAAAAAGGTGTTTTAAATTGATGATTTTTATGTACATTTTTTCTAGCTTTGTGGCTTCTAAGCCAAAATGTATAACCTAAATTGCGGCTACTCGACAACATTATACGTTTATTTCCAACTATGATCAGTATTCGAGCGTTCGGCGAGACATGAGCATGTCGGTTTGTTGCTTCCACCGTTCAAACTGTGTTTCCCTGGTTCGACAACAAGCCCATAAAAGCCAATAACAACTGTAAAATTCTCACTGCTGCGCTCTATAAAAAACAATTGACAAAACTCACAGCGCATTGGAACACGCTTCATCTCTCCGAGTCCTGCATGGAGAGCGTCTCAAACACGCCTCGCCGTCTGAACTCTGCATCTTTCTGCCTGGCTTTGCTCTAAACTTTGGTGTTATTCAGAGATCCTGAGAAGAGGAAGCGGGTTTCTGTAATGAAGTGAGATACAACCTGAATTCCAAACTATTGCAGGAGACAGAACCACAGAACAACTCGTTTGTATAATGTACTTTGCTCAGGCCTATATGAATATTACATGTCCTGTCTGCTTTTAAATGTTTAGCGGATATACATGTACTGCTCACGTTACACTCGTGTGTGTGTGTGTGTACATACACTAGTTACTAATTTTATTGTAACTCTGTGATACAATGACAATAAATGCATTTTTTTCTATTCTTTTCTATTTGTACATACACTAGTTACAGAATGCACATTTAGTATGTGTATATATATGCATACTAAATATACATTTTGTATATATACACATATAAACATTTTATATATGTATATTTTTATATATATTATATATATATATATATATATTTACGTATATTTGTGTGTGTATAGATATATATATATATATATATATATATACATATATATGTATATTACAACCATATGTATATTGTATTTTTCATATTATAAAATAAAATGCCAGATTATAATGCGTCAATAATATTCTTTTTATGTTATATTCTTATGTACAAGTACAAGATTTTCTGGGTTTTTTTTTTTTTAATTAAAGCAAAGGTTTGTCAAACAATTAAATACTTTTTTTCATCTCATAATCAACCATAAACTTGTATTCTTTGTGATTGTTAAAAAGAGGTGAAAAATGATTGTGTACATATGTATATCGTGTGTGTGTGTGTGTGCATTGCATCAGGAAATGACTTTTATCAAAAAATCTTTGCAACTCACACGGTTCTGACACGAGTAAAACTGGTTACCAAGTTACCGGCTCCAACAGATTTAATTGCATAAACACGGTGTGAAAACATCAGCATGCGCCTTTTCAGCTTCTAATAAAAAAGCTTCACGGTTATTTGTCGCCAACATATGTTGAAGAAAAGTCCTTCTGCGCGTCTGCCGACGGAGCACAAAGATGGATCAAGATAAACTACATTATTTAATGACCATTTAATATAACAAGTGTCTAACGATTGCAAATTAATTATTGATATGGTGTTCATAAATGATTCATACGGGGTTTCAGATCACCACTAATGAATTTCGCCCAAGAAAAATGAAAAGCACATGAGTTTGGACAGACCAGACAAAGCACCGTAAATTAAAGCAACGAGGAAGTGAAATCACGCCGACTGTCTGATGACTGATGAACTGATCCGCTACACAGCTACTACATTATAGAAAGCGTGAGGTTTGAGTGTAGCGATTTATAAAAACACCAAAGGAAGAAAACCGGTAATTTTTTAGTGGAAAGTCTTTAAAAGTAATGGCAGGTTGGTGTCGGCCAATGAGCATGTTTGTTTATTGTCACATCCAATAGGAAGCTTTAAACTTTTGTAAGGACGAATGGAAACAATATTTATAAAGGAAAAATTGATATACTAGTATTGTTGTCGTACACTAGACAGTGGAATATTAACACAGAATATTGGCCAGATTGAGAATTAAAATACTGAAATATTAAAATACTAAAATACTGGAATCAAAGTTGTTGTTTTTTTTTATTGACTGTTAAACTTTAATACATAATTAATAGGTTAAGTGAGCTTCAAAGTTGTGATATTTTGTAATGAATATGTATTATTTACTTACTTTAATATTTAAATGCTTATTTTGACAGAGTATAAGCAATATTTTTGATAAATAAACGATTTGATAAATGCACAACAATGCAACGAGAAACTAGAATACAGTACATGCAAACATATTGGCTTTTATCAAAGGTAAATATAAAAAATATAAATATAAGCAATAAATACATTTCCCAAGTTTTCAAAAACAGAAAACTGACTAAATAACATGAATGATATTATATAAGTATTTGATAACAAAAAATTAAATAATAAACCATTAAACTTTAAAACAACTAGAGACTAAGTTGAGGATCAAAACTGTACATAAGTTCATTGATTAATTCAAGTCTGTTCAACGAATATAATCTGAAAACGAATTCACTTCTCCAAGACTCATTTGTTACATTAAACACAAAAATCTGAATTTATTTGTTTAAAAAAAAAAGCTGAATCAGGCCATTTTCTTTAGTCTGACTTGACCAAAAAAGTTCTAAAATTGACCCGTAATGTGACATTAAACTATATATAACCAAATACTTTCAAGAAGGTAACTGAAGGAACTTTTAACAGTATGAACTTTTTAACACATTCTGTCTAGCAAAAACAAAAATCGACTGGTTCCTGTCTCTAATGGGCTGTCTCTAAAGGTCACTAAAGGTCAAAGCATCAGTTCTCTCCTCCTCCTTTCGGCTTCTTTGCTCGTGTTTGTCCTTCCTGATGTCGGGACGCGTGAGATAAATCACAGGACGTCCTCTGCAATAAAGCCAGTTAATTCCGAGGGGTTTAAATCTTGGGGTCGGCTGCAGATACTAACACAACACTTCTATTAAAGCAAAATTAAGCGGCACAAAGGCTCCATCTCAGCAGAAATATACAGCGCGGCCTGCCACATTAACATAAAGCATGGCCCTCAAAAATTATTAGCCCTTCTAATCTGGAAACTCTCAGCCGCGGCATTGCACAGCTCCAATGACCTGTCCAGGGTGATGCATGGCTGTTTTTTTTCCCCTCCATCTCTCTTTCTCTCCCTCCCTTTGCCCCCGTTCTAGATTTATGCCCACTGAAATAGAAATGCACGGACTTTATTGGAGTCTGAAAACACATTTTTGAACGTTGACTGGAGCGCGAGACAAGGTGAAGGTCGGCGATCGCTTTATCCGTTTATTGTCAAACATTAACCGTCTCAAATCAGCTCTTTAAGACGCCGCTCTTTCTTTTTCTCACTCTGGTCTTTCTCTGTCTCATCTGTTTCTCTCTTTTGAACTCTATGAGGATGATTGTCACCTTTCAAGAAGGAACAGACATCTTGGATCTTTAATGGGCTGTTTTTTCATCAATTATAATTTCATTATTTCTACTGCTACTACTACTACTACTACTACTACTACTACTACTACTACTAATAATAATAATAATAATAATAATAATAAAAATAATAGTATGTTAGGTGAAATCTCTTTGTTTATACCCTACAGAATATATCATGAAGAATTCCTTTAAAACTACATGGATATTTTACAGTAAAATAGACACTTATTGTATTACCGGGAAGTTACTGTTTTTTTTTTCATATATACAGTAATGGGACGGCTTGTTCACTTAAATATTGGACTGTGAATTAAAAAAAAACAGCACCCTGCTGAAAATTAGGAAGAGTAAAATAAATAAAAGTAGAAACGTACTTTTGCCGTATTAAACTGTACTAAACAAGTACTTGTTTGTTTAGAGACAATTATTTTACAATCAACTAAAAATCAAGTCTTAAGTCATTCATTATATAATTCTATTATATGTAAATGTGATGATAGCATGATAGAATGTATATATATATATATAATACATGTTGTTTAGGTAAAGAAAAAAATGAAAACAAAATGAAGTAAATATAAATGAAAAATAGTAAAATAGTAAAAAAAAAAGTAAAAATCTAATAAATCAATTATATTTTTTACCATTAAAACTTTGTGTAGATTTGTTGAACTCTCATTTGAAACTCAGTGTGACAGTGACATAAAATGACCCGGTTAGCCCAAAATCAACTGGGTTTTACACCAGGACGAATCAATGGCCGGCATTATCCACCAGAAATAATGGATTAAAACACTTAGCTCTGATTAAAGATTGGACGCTGTGCATAATCATAGCGCTTTACAGCGGAGGAGAAAAATCAATCACTGTGATCTGGCTCGCGGCAGGGTTGAAATAAAGCCCAGTCATGTAGAAAATAGACTCCCTGTCACCCCATCGCCCCATCGCCATCACAATAACACACGCTCCTCTCCGCATTCACACGCCATCACGCCTCCCGCGAGGCCTTTGATGGACAGCGCTGTGTGTGACACCATTTGATCAGGTTGAGGGAAACGTGAATGAGGTGTGTGTGTGTGTGTGTGTGTGTGTGTGTGTCATCTCTGGCCATCACAACACGACATGCTTCTTCACGTGTTCTCCGATTCAATTCCTTCACACTCGCTTCAGGATCAAAAAATAGCCATTTCTACTTTTACCGTTTTTTTCTGATGCTCTATCTTTTTTCTTACTTTCTGTATATACGTATTTATACAGTGTGCATTATATATTTATTTATGTAATAAGAATCTGTGGTCTCTCAGCAGGGTTGGTCCTTTTTTAAGTGGTGGTCTTTCTTTTTCACAGCAGGTGTTTCATGTCTTTTAAAAAGCGCTACTGAAGGCCAGAATGAGGGATTAACACACACACACACACACACACACGCAAACACACACACGCACACTTGCATTTATATCATAGTGGGGCCCCACCATTGACTTACGTGCAAAACAATACATTCTCTCCTTACTGTAACCCGAAGCCCCACCCCCTTTACTCTAACATTAACATAATATTACACATTGACCCTCAACAAGATCTTTAAAGTTGCTCTAGACAAGTACTCAACGGGGCCCCACTTTGTGCTTAAAACTAGCATTCTGGGCACAATTTTGTGCTTGTAGCTCTTATTATTTTGGGTATTTCTCACAACATATTACATGTAGGATTCAAACTAAATGTGAATTGTATCATATCTTCTGTGTGTGTGTTCCTGCATTTAAATTGTGGGGTTTAAGCCTTATTTCCAAACGTAGGATGATCAATGACATCCAACCAATCAGATTGAGTAATTTTGTTATACTTTGCTCCTTACTCGCTTAAAAAAAAAAAGCCCAAACTATGACAATATCGTTAAGTTAATGACAAAAATGTAATACAAATATTGTGCTTTTTCCTTTTTACTTTTTAAATAATTAATTAATTTCATTATTTTCGTATTTATTTTTACACCAAAATGTTTTAAATAAAAAAAAAAGAAACACTGACAAAAAAAGCAATAAAAAAATTGAAACGCATATAACCAAAAATAAATAACCAAAGGCAAAAATAATGGAAAATGAAAAAACAAAAACAAAACGGCAAACACAATAATTAAACAATTCATAATAAACACACAGACCTGACTTATTTTTACGTTTAACTTACATGATAAAAACACATTGTGTAAAAATGCATAAGACAAAACGAATGGACAAGAGCAAAAGTGAGTGTCATTTTCAAGCCGTTAAACTTGAAATGAAGTGAAATCAAGCCGTGATGCGCTCCGAGCATCTTCCCCCCAACCTCCGCTTCACCTTGACCTCCGCACGCCGGTGGTCTCACACTGACTGGGTTTCACACACAGCAGCCAATGTTCAACAGCACAGGCCTCGAAAAACACACAACCGTGTCTCAGCGCCGAGAGGAGATTCCCACCATGATGAGCACATAACAACGTGCTAACACGCTAAGCTACAACTCTGCGGTGTATCCCACAATTCCTCAAATTTGCATGTCACGTTTCATCAAACCCAACGTCTGCGCCACGTTGCTCCACCGTGTTTATAAAGTCAGTGTGAGACCCCACTAGTACACAACCGCGCCTCACTTTGTGCTAAAAACTAGCAGTCTGGGCCTGATTTGTGCTAAATGCAAGAACACACACACACACACACACACACAGATGATATGATACAATTCATCTTTTGTTATAATCCAAAATGAAATATGTTGTGAGACAGACCCAAAATAAATATAAGCCTTATTTCCAAATGTTTGAGGTCATTGATAGAATTAACCTGTAATGCACTGTTAATTACTTTTGAAACTCATTTGATGTCCAGTCAATCAGATTGAGTCATTTTATTATACTTTCCTTCTTTCTTGTTTTCAAAATAATAAAAGCCCTAACTATAACAATAGTGATAAGTTAATGACAAAAATGGAGTAAAAATATTGTGCTTTTTTACCTATTTATTTATTTATTTATGTATTTATGTTTACACCACAATGTTTTAAACCTAAAAAAAGAAACCCTGGAAAAAAAGCAAATAATCAAAAATAATGAAAAAGTAAAACAAAAAAACGGCAAACACAATAACTAAACAAATCATAATAAACACACAGACCTGACCTACAGTATTGTAACGTTTAATTTACACTTAAACACACTGTGTAAAAATGCACAAGACAAAACAAAACTGGTTTAAACTTTCATGGTGAAAATTATGTCTTCTAAAAACAAAAATCAAAAGAAAAAAACGCCAAGAGGAGATTCCCACCACGATGAGCACAAAACAACGTGCTAACACGCTAAGCTACAACTCCGCGGTGTATCCCGCGATTCCTCGAATCTGCATGCCACGTTTCATCAATCCCAACGTCTACGTCACGTTCCTCCACCGTGTTTATAAAGTCACCGCGTTAAATAAAACAGCGCCGCCGTTCCGTCAGTCCATTACGATGAATCTTTGATCAACACAACACGCGGTGACCCGGTAATGAGGTTAAGCTACATCGCTGGAGCGGTAAAATATGCAGCCTATAAGTGTCACTTAGAAAAGTGATGAAAAGACAAGACGGTGCAGCTATACGCCTCACGCTTAATGTCTCTGCGTCCCACTGCGGCAGAAGAGGGAAAAAAACGCCAAAGTCGGGGAAAAAAACGAGAGACGGGGAACGACTGCTTACTGTAGGAAAACAAGAGGGCACGAGCCACACAATCACCCCACGTCTCCCTGGATTGTAATGACTCTATATAGCCAGGCCTTTAAACCGGGAACTATTTATTATCCTGGATTCCGGTGGGACAATTACGTCCTCATACATTATGCAGCATCTCCACATTACACTGTATTGCCTTTTGGCTGCGAGCCCAAGCGGCGTGAAGGCGAAAAGTTGAGTCGACACTTATTTACAGCTCCACATAAAGCAGCACTTTACACGGCACGGAGCTTAGACAGACGAACACGGAGGACTGTTGTTTCTCGTTGGCTGAAGAGCTTTAATTTAAAATTTAAATGCTTACTAGAATACTGGCAAAAACAATGAAAAGCTTCATAAAAAAACTTTGAAAAAATCCACCATAATTCATGAATAATCGATGGATGGATGGATGGATGGGTGGATGGATATGGATATGGATATGGATATGGATATGGATGGATAGATGGATAGATGGATAGATAGATAGATAGATAGATAGATAGATAGATAGATAGATAGATAGATAGATAGATAGATAGATAGATAGATAGATAGATAGATAGATAGATTTTCTTGAGAGCCACGGTTAAAAACTAAATTTATATTTTATTATAATTTATATAATTAGACTTTTTTTTATGATTTGTATATTTGTACTATATTGTGTCATATTATAGGAAGTTCAATTTCCATATTTGCTTTAGTTTGTTTTTATTTGTTCCAAATCATGATTCAATTTTCACTCGAGATGGCAATCGCTGGTTATCGTTACAATATTTTATTGTTTATTTTATTGTGATCTTAAAACATCAGATTGTTTTTTCCCTTAAACAATGGATTTTTGTTCAAATGTAAGGGTTGTCATTTTTTATTACTAGTATGTAAACAGAACACAGTATGAATACTGTATGAACTTTTGAAATCCTGTAAACGCAATAAACGCAATGAAGCAACATTTTAATTCCTACTTATTTTAGTATCAATTACATTTTTCCCAATAAAATTTTAAGCAACTTGGATATTGCTTTCTCGATTCTCCGCAGTGTTTAGCTGGTTAACACAGAGTCATCATATATTTTACATCAGTATGCGTGCAGAGTTTTGCGGTGAACACTGACGAGCTTAACAATTCACAAAAGATTAATTAATCATGCAAAACATGTCCAACATACTGAATAATTCTGCAGCCCGGTTGATAAGAAGGTTCAACAAGTAGCTCACACAAGGTCCTCATAATCTCACATTTTCCATTATCACACCATCAGATAACGCTGAAGGGAAGCCAAACACAGACACACACTCCTTTCCTTTTAAAATTCAGCCGCGCGTGCCGCCTTTTGAAGTGCCACGCTGAAATGGGAAGTGGAGAGTTCCTCAAACACGTTGTGTGAATCTATAACAAAGCCAAAGTTATTAATGTATTCGAGATGAGTTCCCTAAATGAGAAATGGGAGATGTATGGTATCAGATTAGTGCCAAAATAATCAAACGTACATTTCTAAGAAACAAACGTAGATGCTTCACATTAAAGTTTTTTTTTTCGCTTGCAATCTTCAAGTTTTCGTCTCTAACTTTCATTTAATTATTTTTTTTCGTTTGGACTTAACATAAGGGCAGTCCTTTCTCTGATTGGCTGGTGAGAAAGTGATTGGCAGCTTCGTGATCAGGAAGTGTGGGAGGAGTTCAGCGAGCGTATAAAAATTTGCAGCTTTTTTATTATTAGTATGCAATAAACTGTGATGAAAGTGTTATTTTTGCACAATTTGATTACATTGTTGTGTTGTTGTGGCAGACAACTTCAGAATAATAATAGACATTTTTGTTTCTGTGTATGTGCAGAGAAGCGTCTTAAAAATAAAATGTGTTGTTGTTGTTATTATCATTGATAAAAATAACGACAATATCTGTATTATATAATGTGCATAAATGATGTGTTCAAGCGCTCGCTGAACTCCTCCCACACTTCCTGGTCACACAGCTGCCAATCACTTTCTTACCAGCCAATCAGACTAAGGGCCGCCCCCTCGTGAGTTTTGTGCCAGTGGTCCAAACGAAAAAAAAAAAGATGAAAATGTGAAGATTGTAAGCAAACAATAAAAAGCCAAACGTAATTGCAAGTGAAAAATAAAAACATTAGTGTAAATGTGAACGGTTTTTCTTTGTATCTGGGCCATTACGTTTGTTATTTTTGGCACAAATCTGATTCCATAGAGAAGCACCAACAAGAAGTTCTTCACCAAACCTGGCAACAATCCTGAGGTGATTTGGGGTGAGCACACAAAAGTTCCTGTGGAGCTGAGGTCAAGAACCTGCATTAGCAGCATCGCACCCTTCATGAAGGTCGGCCTGGGACAACTCAAACTGTCTCCTTCCATTAAACTGCTCATTAAGGATTTCCTGCCAAAATGCTAAACTCTTATTCTTCCCCATCTGAAGTTCCACCTTGCCGTTTGACGTTTATTAAACCATTTACATGGAAAACCAAACTGCGAATTGTCTAATTGTGATTGTGAAAAAAACAAAACAACAAATAAAACGTAAGTAAATAAGGCTGTAAATATGACGCTGTATAGTATCTAATATTATTCAAAAATATTTCCTCAATCTTTATTTATTATCTAATATTACCTAAAGATATTTCATTCACAACTAAATATCACCTTAAATCACCTAAGACTATTTCCATAATATCTAGATATTACCTAAAAATATTTTATTAATATCTATCTATCACCTTTTATTCGTTCTTAATATCACCTACACATTTGACCTAAACTCCTTTATATCACCTATTATATAAAAAAAAACATGACCACAGTCCTTATCTATGACCTAATTTTAACTAAAAAAAAACAAGACCTACTGTTGTTGCGATCCGGGATGGTTGAGGGTGACGAGATGAAGAGCCAGGGATCGAAGTGACATAAAAAGGACATGTATGACGAAAAACAAGACTTAAACTCACAGAAGACTCAGGTCGAAGGTTCGAACAAGACGAAGTGCAACGTTAATGACTGACAACCAATGAAGACTTAAATAAAAAGACAGATGAAGAACAGGTGAAACTGAAAATAGAGGAGTGAACCGAAACACAGGATCATGGGATGTGTAGTCTATGATTGCAACAACTGTAAGTCCATATTTATCTTCATATATTATATAAAAAAAAATATGACCTCAGTCATTTTATATCACCCAATTTTATCCAATAAATATGACCCAAGTCCCTATTTATATTCTAATATTATATCGGAAATAAAATAAAAGTATATTTTATTTATTTATTTAATTAGTTTATATTACCTATCATTATCTAAATTAAGTCCCTATTTATCTTGTAATATTATCTAAAAAACAAGACCTGACTCCCTTTCTATCACCTTCTATCATACAAAAAGATATCATCAAAGTCCCAGTTTATCTCCTAATATTATTTTTTAAAAAAAATATGACCTAAGTCCCTATATATAGTAATACCTAATATTACCTTATGTTCTACGTCTCGAACTGGACTATGAGCAGCACCCTGAGGTGAGCAGGCCATAAGGTGACAACGGACAGAAAAAAAAACCTTGAAGAATAAGTCTCACTATAGTGCGAGTGTCTTCTAACATTCTGACTGTACATTCTGAATTCTGACATTTATATATGTCCATATAGATTTATATTTAATGACTGCGCATGAGATTGTCCTTGTGAATAATTCAGACTAGGTATAAGTCAGCAGAGTTTACTTGCTGTTACCAACATGTTGTTTTAGAAAAAAAAAAAAGAAATTTCCTCGGCTTTGTGGCAAATAGATATAAATAAATCCAGAACTAGTTTTGAAAGATTGTCAACTAAAACTACTAACCAGTTACAATCTAGGATTTTCTACATAAGTTTGTAAAAAACACACTGATTCGACTTCATCGACAGAAGCCGAAGAAACTCAAAACATAAGATGGTTTCCCTTAATATGTAATTGAGTTGACTCAACTTTTTAACCCAATATTTTTTTAAATGATCTAACATGACCAATCCCTAGATAATACCTAATATTGCTTAAAAAGTCTTTCCTTAATAACTAGATATTACCCTAAAATATTTCTTAACTCTTATAGTATACCTATTATTGCCAAAAAGCATTATGTAAGTCCTTATTTATTACCTAAAATTACCAAAATTGTTACTCAAATCCTTATAAATTGTCAATCTCTATATAAAGTATGTACAGTATTTATATAACCTTATATAATATCTTATTTATTGCTTAATATCATCTACAAATTTTTAACTGAGTTTCTTTATATCACCTAATATTACCTAAGAGTATGACCTAAGTCTAAATATATATATATACATATATATATATATATAAATCTCTATTATTAAGTCTCTATAAATCACCTAATATTATCTAAACAAAACATGACCTAAGTCCTTATATGTCACCTAATATTATCTAAAAAAAAGTTTCTTTTATCTTCTGATCTAAAAAATGAGCTAAGTTCCTATTTATCTTCTAATATTATCTATAAAATATGAGTGACTTATAAAAAACTACTAACGAGTTACAATCTAGGCTTTTCTAATTACGTTCATTGGTTTATCAAAAAAAAAGCAGATTCCACTTCATCGACAGAGGCTGAAGAAAGTCAAAACATAGGATGGTTTCCTTCAATTTGTAGTCGAGTTGACTCCAATTTTTAACTCAAACCTTTTGAATGTCAATTCATTTCTACTCCTTTTCTGTTCAGATATCGGTCAATATTCAGAATGCTCAATATTTCTATTCCAAACTAGTTTTGAAAGAGCTGAAGAAACCAAGTTACAAAAAATGGTTACAACTACATAAACTTTTCCAAATCAAGTTTATTGAGCTTTCAAAATCACGATGCCTCAACTTAGTAAATATTTTAAACACATAATCTGGATTGAATTCGCGGTTGAACCTCAACTTTCCAAAAACTGGTTTTAGTGAATTTCTACTCCAGTTCTGTTCAGAGATCCTTCAACCTTTAGTCTGAAACCAACCTGAAGCTCCAGATCTGAGGAAGATTAATGTCTCGAGTTCCATCAGCAGATGAGGCAGCAGAAAGCCAGTGAAGATCAGGAAGATGTGACTACTGGGTCCTCCATCCCACTGTGGGAACCTAGACGCAAACTACTACGAGTGATATTGATTGGCATTTGCCGCCCATCATAAAATAGATTAAGCCAGGGAGATGGCGAAACTTCTGAAGCGAGAGACGAGGCAAACATGTCGTAACACAAGCTCAAATCAAATAATGGCACCAAGGTTGAAATGAATTTAACAGCTCACTTATTCTAATGGAACATTGATCTTTTGTTGCAGGAAGCATAAAACGCTCGGCTGAAATATTGGTCGTCTCGGCAAAATGGCCGACGAGTGCAAACCAAGGCTAATTCTGAGCGGAAAAGACCTCGGGCGTTTTTAGCGCCGATGAGTAGATTTTGGGTGAAGTTGCATTCGGAACAGCATCTCATTGCATTTTAAACACAAATTCTACAATTCTACAACTTAAACACAAAAAATTTTATTTAAAAAAAAAGAAAGAAAGAAAAAACTATAAATGCAGATTATGTCATTGAGAGTTTTAGCAATAGTCTTGAGTTTTCATCAATGTTTGAATATAATGTACCAGATATGTAGGCGCATCATTAACAAAAGCGTTATTTTTACTTTATTTATATATGTAGTTCACATGTTTTTTCTGGGTTATAAGGCACAGTCAATGTTTTTTTTTTTTTGGGATTTTAAGTGCAAAATACCGTTATGCAAATCACTGTAAGCTGTATAGCTAAAGTGTTCATACAGTGTTATTACAGTGAAATATGTGATAATTTACGCTTTATTTGAAACATATTGCATAACGGTCTGGCAAAATATGTTTTTAAATCTTGGTTGTAATGTTTGGAAAAACTATGATGTTGCAAAGCTTTAGACTAAAAATTAGAAGTCTAATTTCACCATCGAGAAAAATACTGCAAATTTGTACTGTAAATAAGTAATCTATAAATATTTGCAACTGTCAATCTCAGAATTGCTAGTAATAAAATCAGAATTGTCACTTTTTGTCTTGGAACTTTTGAGTTAAGAGTCAGAATTGTGAATTGATTGTCCATTTATAATCCTAAAATATGTATAAAGAAATTCGGAATATAATAAAATTCCGATAATAATATTCTAGAAAAAAAAAAAAATTCTATAGAAAAAAATTTAAAGAATTCAATTCTGAGGTAAAAACCTCGTCACCATCCCATCAGGTGACACCTCTGACGAAGACGGAAGCAAAAACGTCGAAACATGTTAGGTATGTGAAGAATGCAACACAGGAGTTTGTGTCTGAGATACAAAAAAAGCATAAAAACTAATTAACAAAGAATAAAGACACTAGAAGAATGATTGAAATAATCTGAGGTAAAAAGTCGAAATTCTACGTTTATAACTAACCATTCATATTCATATTCCTCGATTCTTAAATACAGCAAAAAAAGTGTTTTTACAGCAAAACTTTTACAGCGCTTCCATACAAATTGCACAAGAAAATGAACACAATTCCCCGTTAAGCCATTTTAATTATTCAACACAACCGGTGATCAATTTTTTAATGGCACTACTGTAACTTTCAACAAGAGAGCAGTGGCCCTTTAACGCCATTTATTGATCTGCGTCTGAGAAGAGCGATCCAGTTCTGCCGCCTAATCAAACACCTCAGCTCAGAACTCATCGATGCTCTGCTAAATATACGGCGCAGGAAATCACTGTAATAACTCACTTCAACTGTAATTGAAACAAATGCTATAGATTGGTCAAGACACGCTTGTCTCTTTGGAATGTAAACCCGGCAGAGTCTGGATAGAATGACGGCCCTTAACTGGCGTCTCCTCATTTCAAGACACTAATTCCGTGACATGATTCACTGCTGAGAATGTGCTGAGCACATCTGGACAGCTTGACAACCTCTGGAGATTTTCATTTAAGCTCTGAACTGTATCAGAAAAGAGCACAGACAAATATACTCTCTCTCTCTCTTTCTCACTCTCTCTCTCTGTCTGTCTACAATATATCTCTCTCGCTCTGTCTGTCTGTCTGCCTACAATATCGCTATCTCTCCCTCTCTCTGTTTCTTTCTCACTATCTCTGTTTCTCTTTTTCTGTCTTTCTTTTTCTCTCTCTCTCTCTCTCTCTCTCTGTGTCTGTCTACAATATCTCTATCTGTCTGTCTGTCGTACAATATATCTCTCTCCCTCTTTCTCTCTGTTTTTTTTCTCTCTGTCTCTAATTTTCTTTCTCTATCATTCTTTTTCTTACTGCCCCCCCCCCTCTTTCCATGCTTACAAAAATGCTGAATAATAGAAAACATTTTACTATAATTTATGTAAACAGATTTAGCCTTGATGAATAGATCCGAAAAGACCTTGAAACTACCTTTAATGAATCACATTTAATAACAAATATAATAATAAATAAGTTAGGTAGTTAGGTAGATAGGTTTTTAGTCTATTGTAAAGACTCAATTGTAATTCTAAACATTTAAGGAATGTTAAATATACTATTATCACTTTAATACAAAAATCTACATATAAGAAAATGTTGTTCTACAAATCGAAAATAAATAAAATATGTTAATTCATTTAAGTTAATAATATTTAAATAAGTCATGTTTATATGTGCGTATGTATATATATATATATATATATATATATATATGAATCAGACTCAGCAGAGTGAAAATCATTAAAAAAAATTCGAAACATGTAATTTTCAAATTCGAGCTGGTGAAAAACATACATCAATATACATAAAAACTGTCTATAAACATACATCCAGAATATGCACTTATATAGCATTCATGAGAAAAACCAGCATGAAGACAACCGCCAATAAGCCCCCCTACATGTTACATGTGTGCTCAGCATCACTCTTCTTTAAACAGGCGGAACAATATCACAAACGATGGTTTTCTGGGGGATTTTTCACGCTTGCTTAACTTCTCGTATCAGATGACGTGTCACGCTAATGACACCAAAACGAGTTTCTCGCAGACGTGGTGAGATTATGTCAGAGGATTTGGTGCCTGCAGCATCCCACCTCCAGCCTGATCTCCGTCACCCCCGGGGAGCGTCTCATCCTCACACACTACATGGGGTCCAGATTTAAGTAGAGCAGGATCCGCCTGAGTTCTGCCTTTAGGTGAACTTTTAAGCATAACTGACCCGCTTTATCTTAATCTGTAGATCTGAAATCAAAGTTGTGGGTTTGATACCCAGCAAAATCCATGTAAATGTTTAAGCATTCGAGAACTTAAAGTGGAGCAAATATCTGCTCTGGTTCACAGCTATTTGTTATAAAAAATTATTTCAGCTTTATTTGACCAACACAAGCCACGCCCAGATTTGTAGGCGGAATCATTCAAATAACATTTGTAGACACACACTAGGCGCAATAATTGGCACATGCTCGCAATTATATTCATTTTAAGATTAATTTCTGTCTTTGAATTAAATTCTTAATCTTTTAGAGCACAATAATAGCAAGTAAGTAAACTTTATTTATATAGCACTTTTCACAAATAAAATCACAAAGTGCTTTACAAGGTGCAAGCATGGAATAAAAAAAGATGATACAATCAATAAGATGAAACCCAACTGCATAAAAGTAAAAAATCAGAAAAATAGTCAAAACCTAAAAGTCATGACAACTAAAAAAATAATACATTGAATTTATGTTTATGTAAATAGATTTAGCCTTGATGAATAGATCCGAAAAGACCTTGAAACTACTTTTAATAATGAATCACATTGAGTAACAAATATAATAATAGATAAAAAGTATTTTAAAGACTCAATTGTAATTCTAAACACGTTCAGAAAAATAGTCAAAACCCAAAAGTCATGACAACTAAAAAAATAATACATTGCATTGGTGGCCAACCAATCACAGAGCGGGTCACACACTCACCCCCCAGCAAGCACGGTAAGAACATGCTAATTTCACACATAAAAAACCCAACTGGGCCTCAAACTTGAATATGGATTGGATCCTTTAAGCTGTGTGTCAAAAGAACTACCCACTTCACCACCTTGTTGCTCTAGAACTCATAAAAATACATCAAAAATCATTTAAATACAGCTCAAATATTGAGAAAATAAAACAGAATGAATAATTGAATTATTTGTAATATCAATCCAATCTTGACTTTTACACTAATCAGTATCAAATTTACATTTAATCCCTTCCACTTCCAAATCTATGAATATTCAGCGTCCCATCCAAATGTGCCATTTTATATTTGAAGCATAATTAACACAGTTTCGTGTTGACTCAATTAAACAATTTCTCAAGGAAATAAATAAAGCAGAAGCAGAGAAGTATTGCCCTGTCCTCTGGACTTCAAACGTAGCGGCATTTCAAAAGAGCCACTGGGGACTTCAATCCTTTTTCTAAACCAAATTCCTCTTTCATGGTTAAATCCTCAAGAAACAGGAAAACCTGACTGATCCTGAATTAATTTCCACTGATACAGTAAAGGCTCCCCGTCTCTGATGAGCTGCCACAAAACAAGAAGGAATAAAGACGAGCGAGGTCGTCTTCAAAGACACACCAGCACGGCGAGCCCACATCAAGCAGATACATGCGCATTTACATGCATAAATACATGCATCTCCTGGCGACATGTTCTAAAATATTTACAAGTCGCCACTAGAACCTGCTTCCCAGAAAGTTCTTCCCGGGAAAGTTTTTTGTACGTCTTTACCATATGAGAAAGTAGAGTTGACTTTCGCCTACTGGTTTCTGATTGGTACTCGTTTAAGTACAGACCCATTAAATATTTTTCCCTACATTTCCCTAAATAGCTTGCGTTGTATGGCGCATGGAAGTAGACAAGAGTAACGCACTAGCGGGAGGGTTTGGACTCTACAAGACCATACTCGTAGCTTTTGTCGTCAAGGAGACACCCAGAGTGTCCACAGAAATGATTCACACGAATGCAGGCAAACTGGTAGATTCCGGCTAAGTCTGCACCAACCTACCAAATCCCAGCAAACTGACAGATTAGCATTCCTAAATATGCACCTCGTGGCTAAGTATGTCCCAACCACCCCAATCCCAGAAAACTAGCAGATTAGCATTCCTAAATACACACCTCTCTGCAAAGTATGCACCAAATCCCAGCAAACTGGCAGATGAGCACTCCTACGTAAGTACGCACCTCTCAGGTAAGTATGCACCAACCTCCCAAATCCCAGCAAATTGGCAGATGAGCACTCCTAAGTACGCACCTCTCAGGTAAGTATGCACCAACTTCCCCAATCCCAGCAAACTACCCGATTAGAATCCCTAAGTACGCTGCTCTGGACTAGGTACGTACCAACCTCCCCAATCACTGCAAACTACCAGATTAGCACTCCTAAGAACGCACCTCGTGGCTAAGTATGTCCCAACCAGCCCAATCCCAGAAAACTAGCAGATTAGCAATCCTAAATACACACCTCTCTGCAAAGTATGCACCAAATCCCAGAAAATTGGCAGATGAGCACTCCTACGTAAGTACGCACCTCTCAGGTAAGTATGCACCAACCTCCCAAATCCCAGCAAATTGGCAGATGAGCACTCCTACGTAAGTACGCACCTCTCAGGTAAGTATGCACCAACTTCCCAAATTCCAGCAAATTGGCAGATGAGCACTCCTAACCAAACTCCTAACCAAACTCCCCAATCCCAGAAAACTACCCGATTAGCATCCCTAAGTACGCTGCTCTGGACTAAGTACTGTACGTCCCACCCTCCCAAATCCCAGCAAACTGGCAGATTAGCATTCCTAAATAAATACACACCTCTCTGCAAAGTCTGCACCAACCTACCAAATCCCAGCAAATGAGTAGATTATCAGTCTTAAGTGGCACCAACCTCCCAAAGATCGACAACTTCATTGACATTGCACTAAACAACAGATTTAAAAAGTCAACATTTCTGGCCCTAGGTAAAAATAAATAGCTAAAAACACACGCTTGCCCACCCATTTACATTCACTCCAGATATTGCACAACACAGAATGGTTTAAACTCACAGCTTTTAAAACAGTAATAGCTCTTGGGCAAGAACAGTTTTTAAATCTCTTTGTATCTGTATCTTCTGCCAGAAGGCAGCAGTTTGAGCAGTTGAAAGGAGTCCTGCTAATTTATTATTGCCTTTTTTCTTCTAGAGACGGAAGAAGTCGGCCAATGATCTCAGGGCTGTAGTAGACTTCAGCTGGTCCACTAGTAAACCCACACAGAGTATGTGAGAATGCTCTTGATTGTGCAACAGTTGAAGGACACCAGCAGTTTCTAGAGCAAACTGAACGCCAGGTGAATAGTGCACGAGGTTTGTGAAGACCAGTGGCTCCTAAACGTTAAAGAAACCCATCTCAAGCATCTGAAGAGTCTCATACTGTACAGCAAATTCATCTCGAAGTTGAACCAAACGTCTACTCAAAGTGAGAGGACCTTACACTAGAGTACAATTGGCCTAAATCTGCCCACTGCTCCGGGTTGTGTGCGTTCACTTTACTGTCTGTGTGTGTAACTTCCTGTATGGTTAAATGCAGAGCACATTATCATCACTGCCCCTAGTGGCCATATTGACAAACTCGCTTTTGTTCGTCTTCCTTGAACCCAATTTTTTAGAGAAAAATATGCTTAACTAAGCGAGATGGATACACAAATAGCCGTTCTTCAGCAGGACGCTTCTGTAAGGCTATGAAGAGCCCATGCCGAATCTCTTTCTTTTGGTGAAAGTTGTATTGCTCTTGAACTGAAATTGTAATATAATTTCTTGTCAGAGCTGTGTGTTTGTCCTGGTTGGGCGGACAAATGTAATTGCTCCTTCAGACAACAGTTCATTATCTTCTGCCATGTAAGGAGCGATCAAGATGAACGGCCTGTGACGAGAGTGTCTGTCGTGATCGTAATCTATAGTGGAAGCCAAGAAGAAGTTCTCCAAGGCATTAAGATCTGTCTGTCTTAATAGCTTCACGTAACAATACATCATACAATGAGTGTGTTTCTAAACATTACTGCTGAAAGCTGAAAGGCAGAAATAGATCTGTGAAGCCGAATTACAGGGTGAATATTGGGGACGGACCACTATTGCTCAGTCAATATGGCAAATCGGGACGATAGACACTTGTGAAAAATTTCACAAACCATGTGGTCCGCTTACTAATCCAAGCCTTTTGACAAATCCTCTTAGTGGCTTTAGTTTTAAAAGCCTCACACATTGGATTTATAACGAAATGTGAGAATGCTGGTCAATGAGTGGATGGATCAACAGCAATTAGTAAATAATGATGATTAGCGAGACGAATATATAGATGGTGAGATAGCCATTGATATGAAAATAGATAAAGGGATAGAGATTGAAAAATGTACAGCTGACAATAAACGAAAAAAATCGCCAGAAGGATGAAATGAAGGACTGACTTACAGAAACAAATGGACGGTGGGATTGACAAGATGTACAGTATGAAAGGACAGATTGAGATAACACAACATGTAGCTATATGGTCAGTGAGACACACATCAGGACAGACAGATAGTTGGTCATTGAGAGATGGACAGACAGTCAGATATATAGGCAGACAGACGGTAGAAAAATGGAGAGATATGAAGCATGAGATAAAAAGTAGGATGGAGTGTCAGACAAAGGGACACAAGGAAAGACAGACGAGCTGATGGTCATAAAGACAGATTGAATGACAGGCAAACGTTGACAGTGAGATTATCAGACAGACAGATAATGGATAAAAGGACAGACAGATTACTAGAGAGAGAGATGGCTGGACAGACAGAAAGGCAGAAAGAGAGACTTGAAAGTGAAATAGTCAGATAGATAGCTAGACAGAGTTACAGTGAGACAGAGAGTCAAACAGATAGATAGGTCATGATATAGATAGATGATGGATGATATACAGACAACAGGACAGTAAGGTAGACAGACACACAGATAAACTGATGATAGAACAGACAGAGAAAATGGGCAGTTAGAAAGACAATCAAGTAGACAGCTGGACAGAGATTGACAAGAAAGATGGACAGACTAGATAGATAGATAGATAGATAGACAGACAGACAGACAGACAGACAGAGAGAGAGAGAGAGACAGACAGACAGACAAATAGATAGGAGAGCTGGACCTTGAGATAGATAAACGGATGAAGTGACTGACAGATGGAGAGGCAGATATAAGGAGGCCATCATTGTGAAACACAATTTAATGTGCTTGTTCATATCCATGTCATAAAATAAGATGATTATTTTGATCATAATTGAAACGATATTCACCAAATGCTTAAAAAAAACGCAATCAGATGTTGTTCAGTTACAGAGTTACAGTGAGACAGACAGACAGACAAACAGATAGATAATGAAATAGACAAAATGATAGACTGACAGACAACAGGACAGTAAGGTAGACAGACAGATCTAAACTGATGGAAGAACAGACAGGTTATCGAGAAAATGGGCAGTTATAAAGACAATCAAGTAGACAGCTGGACAGAGAGAGATTGACAAGAAAGATGGACAGACTGGATGGATGGACAGACTGGATGGATGGATGGATGGATGGATAGATAGATAGATAGATAGTTGGAAAAAAGTGATGAATGGAAAGATAGATAGATAGATAGATAGATAGATAGATAGAGAGCTGGACCTTGAGATAGATAAAGGGATGAAGTGACTGAGATATTGTTCATATCCATGTCATAAAATAGGATGATTATTTTGATCATAATTGAAACAATATTCACCAAATACTAGAAAACCACAATCAGACGTCGTTCTTCCCCGTAAAGCCGGTAGATTCCGGCGCGCTGGTGTTTTATAGGCTATAGGACGGTGAAAGCTCTCGGCGAGGAGGAAGACTTTATAATGCGCCGTATACAGACAGACCATCTGGACGGCCTCCATTAGACTTCACTTGACTCCAGATATGAATCACTAAAGTCACTGGCACTATCAGAGTCGTTTTATGCGAACGGCTCTCAAGACACTCGGCCAAGTGAGAAAACAATCAGTAGGAGGCCGTAAAGCAGTGTCTGGAAGTGAAGCCAAATGAAGTCGGGAATCTGTTTTTACGCCAAAGTCATCGCTCACTGAGACACTACGCACCTCTACCAGTGTGAAAGAGAGCATATTTACAGTAGGAAAACATTCCCGGTGACAAACGCTCGTCCTCGGCCCGTCCTCCCCTGCTGATACGGAGCCGTGCGAGAATAACCAGCTGGTCTTTGATGTGCGGAAAGCCGGAATCCTCCGTCTGAGTAGTGGAATTGATTATGTATGCGGCTCACTCTGCCTCTGAATCCACACAATTAGGCTAAAACGACGAGGCAGAAAAGAGGGAAGACGAGGGTCCGGGCTGCTTAGGAAATGAGCTGGTGATGGGCACACGTGAGATGAGGAAGACGCTTTGAGCTCCTGCTGCTGCTTCTCTGATAACGCTCGCACCAGAACTGGGAAAAGCATCGGAAGAACTTCTCCAACTCTTCTGCAAACTCTCGCTCGGAGATTCACAGACAGATGGTGTTTTCTTCCATTAAAGACACTTGACTGGGGGCTGCGTTTTAGCTTGAGTTTGAAGTCTGGTTTAAATGCTGTAACCTACATTTACTTTATACTGTATGTTTCAAATCCACGTGAAAAAATGAGACCGTAAAAAACAAAATGAGTACAAAAAAATGAATTCATGAAAAAATATCTGCCAATGGGGTGAGAACTTTTTACTTGGTGAGACGGCTTGAAACAAGACAAAAGATCTTGTTACACGGTAGATTTGTTTCTGCATTTCAGTTCTTGTTCTCATTGGCTTTGATATAGAAAAGAAAAATTGAAAAATTTCACTTGACGTTTCTTGTTTCAGGAAGTTCTGTGTTAAAACATAATGTCTACCTTGAAAAATGTCTCAATATAGTGTAAAATATCATCAACATTTGCATTTTTTTCCTACGCCAGAAAAGTCCTATTTTCTTGAAATTGTATTTCTAATGTCATTTAATTTTTTTTTTAATCTTATTATATTGTTCTTTTCTACATTTCTATTCATTGATGTTGCACCCCCCCCCCTCAAAAAAAAAAAAAAAAGCTGGGTGATTGTAAAAATACAATGTAAGTACATGTATGTGACAAATAAAATTTTATGTGATTTGACAAATATGAAAAATAAAGAGCACCCACATATCTATAATAATTAACAGTACAACAGAAGCACACAAATGAATTTGACCCCCCCCCCCTCTCTATAAATTCAGTTACGTACAAGCAAGCATTCGCAATAGAAGCTTCGGAGAAGGAGATCTGCTTCAGCCGCACCTCCTGCGGATGGAAGACATTTGTCTACAGAGAAAAGCTGGAGAGCAGTGCATCAACATTTTAAGCTCTGGAAGAAGATTCACCTTGATTCGCCAAAGGAACAGACGCACGTAGAGGACTTTGTGTCCCGGCTTTGGCAGAAGCCATCTTTCTCAATTACAGGCGTCTCTCTGCAGGACGGGGCTGGAGGAAGCTCTCTGCATGCATGCATTTATCTTTCAGATACAGTCACAGATAGCCGGTCCTGTGGCCAGCTGTCAACACACCTCCGCTCTTTGATGTGTGTGTCTGCAGATCTTAACAAATGCACGCGAACCTTGGCAGCCGAAGGACGACATACGGTTCACCAGCAACCAAACCAAGACTCTAGTTTCTATAGGTGCGGGATTCCGAGTCCGAAGCCGATGCATAAAATCAACTGTGAGACCATGGAGCAAAATACATATTCAAATTCAAATTTTATTTCTCACATCCACAATTATTTTTCAACAACGTGAAGTGAAATGTATTTTGCAATTGTCCGGCAAATTCCTGATTGAATTCGAAAGAGTCGTCAAATATTGTTTCATTTTCATCACTTCGCCATTTTGAATGCAAACTCAAACTCGTTTCAACAACTCAATCGGAAAAAACGAGAATTCAAATTTGCTAATTATTGGGGTCCATTTCAATTGGTGAGATCAATCAGACAAATACTAGTGAACGAACCAGCCAATCAGAGTCAGTGGGCGGGTCGGCTGTGCATAAAGAGGCAGTGATGTCACTCAGAAGAGACGTGGAACAGAATGAACAATAGACACTTCTTTTTGTAATATGATAAAATATTGAAATAAAAGTAGTAAAAACGTATTTTTATTTTTATGTTATTGAAAAAAGTGGTGAAAATAGAAAAATAAAAAAACAACAAAAACCACAGAAATTAGTACTGAGGCACTAAAGTAAAAGAATAAAAATCAATTTATTATCCTTGTTTGTTCCCTCCTATTAATTATTTTAAAAAGTACACCAAATTTGGACTCAAATCTTTAACTCGTGAACAAATCATTTTGAGTCATTCGTGCATTTCGCTCATTTGTTTCATATTTACAGCACATAAACTAATTTTGACAAACAACTTGGTTGTTCGTTTGTTTGTTTTCACGAATAATCTCCTTAAATGTGATTAAAATGGCAAATTTTCATTTTGATTGTAAGTCGGCAGACCTCGGTGTAACCGGTGAAAGTGAGGGATTTTTAAATGGTAAAACTTTAAATAGCTGATTATTTATTCTCTCGGGATGATTCATTACGCAGAATGGATTTAGTAAATCCTGTTGGTCAGAGAATGCGGTTGTCTTTGTGTTATTGCCAATATTGTCCCTGGCAGCGTGATTCGGACACGCCCACTGACTCTGATTGGCAGATTCTGTTCGATTCTCAAATTATGCAAATTCATCCTTTTAAACCCCATGTTTAAATGCTGGACAATTGTGAAACCCCTTTTCATTGCATGTTGTAACATGTATAATGTGTATATGACAATTAAAATTTGAATTTGAAATTTTGAAAACTTTGCGAGTTGAAATAGCTTCTTGCGAGTTGAGTTAGCGTTTTGTCCATTTCTGCACATCCAAGAAAAGCAACACATTTCCGACTGCAAATTTCTACAAACGCAAAAGTTGACATTTTCCACAAATGCAAAAATTTGCGATTTTCAAATTTGGCCTGAAATGTCCTTCTCTTGATTGTCTGACTCGATGCCACTGAAAGACGAGAGATGGCTCTGTGCCGTATGGTTATGAAACAGGATTCTGAAGTACATATAGTTTAGTAAAGTATGTGCATGAGAGATTTTGTCGAGTTTGCTCTGTCTAATTGCTTTGAAGATGCACAGATGGGAATATCACAGCTGTAGCTCAAGCTCTTCTCCAAAGCTGCAGTGAGCAATTTCCTTACAGACACGAGCTGCAGGAGACTGTACAGACTTCACTAGCACATCCTTTGAGAAGTCTCTACACAAACCTACAGGCGTGTGCGCTTTATTAACACTCACAGAGAACTTAATAAACGTCCATCAGGCGGCGTAAACATGCTGTAAACACTTCAGAGCGTCGACTTGAAACCAGACCGTACTGGGATTCAGAGGTGTAAAGACTACATGGAGAAAGACTCCACTACAAAGTCTCCAATTATAAAATGACTTACAGAGTAAAAGTTGCAAAATATCCCATTTTTAAAGAACTCGAGTATTATACGTGTACTGAATTGAAGCTCAAGAAACACCAAAGAAATATAAAAAAACAGGAACTCTTTATTCATGAGGTTTTATTTCCTACTGAACTTTAACACCTCAATGTTACAAAAAGGGAGAGCAAAATAATATTAAAGTAAAGTGTAACAATATTAAAGTGTCAAATGTAACAATATTAAAGTATCAATTGCAATGATAATAAAGTGTAACAATTCTAACGATAATGAAGTGTCGATTGTAACAATATTAAAGTGTAACGATTGCAACAATATTAAAGTGTCCATTCAAATGTAGTGAAGTAGAAGAAGAAAAAGAAGAAGAGATACTCAATCACAAATGTAGTCTAGAAGAGAGTAAAAGTTGTAGTGTAGCCAAAATACTCAAGTAAAGTAACACACTCCATTTACTCAAGTACTTTATACCTCTGCTGGGATACGAACTTCCAGTAACCTCTTGGACACAAGTATTATTCCCTACCACTGACTTACAACTGCCACTTTATGACAAGGAACGAAAGTTTTTGTCATTGTGGGAAAAAATAAACCAACATGTGCTCAGGGACACATCTGTCCTGTCTTCACACCAGCAGACCTGGAGATCATGACACCTTGAGAAAAGCTGAAATAAAGTTTGATGAGTTTTTAAGCAAAAAATAAAACCCAGACTGCACAGCTGCTTAGGTGATAAAACTGAAACAATTCCAGCTAGAACCGTTTTCCCATTTTTTTTTAGTTAAGGAAACTGCTGAATCCTGCTTATCGACAGCCTGCTCATAAAGATCCTCGGTGAGATGAAGATCATCAAAACCTGATCACCACTCAACATTTTTCTGTTTATGGCTCAGACTAATCACACACAAGGTCAAATCCCAAGCGCCAGGTCATTACCGGACGCCCGAGGTAATTGTTCTTTATTGGTTGTACCTGCGGAGCTGACGCGGATGAAATACGACGATGAGAGTTCTTAATGGAGCTTCAAGGTTGAGTGTGACAACAAGGCATTAAAGCAATAACCATAGGATGGCGTGAGAGCCGGAGCCCAGGCTCGTCGGGGGTTAAAGACGACGGGATTCCAGACTGAGAGCGAGGACTTAAAGGATGTGCGTGTGTTTTGCTGACAATCGATGAACATGTTCCTCTGTAAGCGTTTCCAAAACCACTCGGAAGTACAGAAGCTGAGCTCCACACAATTCGTGATGTATTCATGAAAGAAAGCGGCTTGTTGCGGATCAGAAGACAGACCGGGCCTTGCATGTGCTGCATGTAGTAGTAGAAGTGTCGAAAGCGTCTGGTTTAACACACGCGGACCCGGAGCAGTGGGCAACACAGTCGATCATCAAAGATTCTTCAGTTGTGGAATTTGTTGGTCTGGGATTTGAATCCATAAACATCTGATTGTCCAACGCTATTCATTCAACCATCTGAGTGTTCAACTTAAAACACATCTGTTCAACTTAGCATACCCTCCATAAAAGGTTGTGTTTTTCTGTTTGTTTTTCATCTGTGTGTTACTTCTTGTGTTGCTTGTTTCTGATCAGTGTTACTCTATGTACCGTGTCCTTTGGTACCTTGAAAGGCGCCAAAAATAAAATGTATTATTATTAGTAGTAGTAGTAATCATTATGTAGGACACAACGGATCTAAGGTGCTGACTTAAAGTTCTGAGACCATTTACTGTAAAGAAAGGTGGAAATTTGTGCATTTTTTATTTTATTTGTGCATTGTGTATTTAAGATATTCAACTTTAATGGCTTATAAATGAAGATGCATAATAAATATATGAGGGAAAGAGATTGAGAGAGGAAGAATGGGGGGAAAGGAGGAAGAGTGGAAGGGATAAAGAGAAGAAGTTGAAGGTGATGGATTAGTGAGAGAGAAGATACGAGAAAAAGAGAGGATAAAAATGGCTTTGCTATCTTTGACACCTTTCATGATTTTCTAGTGTTTTCTTTCTTTCTTTCTTTCTTTCTTTCTTTCTTTCTTTCCTTGTGTCTTTCTTTTTACCTTCCTTCTTTCTTTCTTAGGTTTCTTTCTGTCTTCTTTCTTTTCTCATGTCTTTTTTTCCTCATGTCTTTCTTTTTTCCTTCTTTCTTGGGTTTCTTTCTGTCTTCTTTCTTTCCTCATGTCTTTCTTTCTTTCATTCTTAGGTTTCTTTCTGTCTTCTTTCTTTCTTTCATTCTTTTTTGTGCCATGTTTATTTTAAAACGTGCACATTTTCTTTGGTCTCTTCTGTCATTTTTCTGTGCGTTTTTTTGGATTTATTCTGTATCCTTCAATTTTTCCTCTTTATTGTATTTATTATTGTATGCACTGTTTTATATGGATTCAGCAAACATTTTTGTCTATAATATTCTGTATTAATCAGAGTTCAAACAAAAGAAACAAACTTTATTTTTTTTTTTTTTATTTTATATTTATTTTAGAATGCTGGCTTCATAGAAATTAAATAAGACAATACGTTCAAAATGTATAAAATACATGAAAAAATAAACCTTTTGTTGTGTCAATAGATTTCTAAAACAATTTCACACTTGTTACATTTCTACGTAAATAAAAGATTCATTTGATGACATTGCCGTGTGTGTTTAGGGAGGTGATTACAGTGTAAAATGAACAAATTGCATCGGTTCTTTATCTCTACAAACACGGGCCTAATCCTCTTAAGATAAAAGTCCCCGTTTGAAACTTCACATCGCGTTTGAATCCCACGTAAAAAAACGAACCGCAATTTAGAAGGCACGTTTAATGGTACCAAATCCCGGTTTTTAAACGCCGCACAAACAACACAAAGCACAGCTGACACTTCTCTTGCGCGAGGTTTCAAAACTCTGTTCTCCATGACAGCGCAATAAAACGCAGATAAACAAAAAGGGACAGGAAGGAGAGAAATTTGTCATTGCACAGGAGCAACTTTCTCCCAAGATATTAAAAGAGACAGAATACATTTGTCAGTGGGAACAGAAGCCTCGACAGAATTTGCGCAACAAGATCCAGTTGCCAACCTCAATCACAATCACTCTCATAAGTATTTCCAGCCGAAGAGATGAAAGCTGGAGGAAAATAATAAAAGCTCTGAGAACATTTTGCTGGAGAGGATGACAAAGAGCAGAAGGAAGCGTGATTCAGGTCATGGGTCTTCACACCGTTACACGCTTCCTGTCCGCTCACACGCGCAGTAATTGCGGCCAATTATTAACATGTCGGTAGAATGTGCCTCCGTGTTCCCGCCGCTGGAGAGAGAAGGTTCTGATCTGAGAGGAATGATGACACGTGGATGGGAGCAAAACACTCAATGACCCTCACATCGATGGACCAAATCTGATGTCCATCTCTGCATCTAACCTTATCTGCATCTAACCGAACTTGGAGCATAACTTCATTGAAGAGGATGGATGGAAGGAAGGAAGGAAAGAAAGAAAGAAAGAAAGAAAGAAAGAAGGAAGGAAGGAAGGAAGGAAGGAAGGAAGGAAGGAAGGAAAGAAAGAAAGAAAGAAAGAAAGAAAGAAAGAAAGAAAGAAAGAAAAAAAGAAAGAAAGAAAGAAAGAAAGAAAGAAAAATACTAAAGAATCACGAAAGCTGTCAAATATATCAAAACCATTTTTATCCTCTTCCGATCACTAGAATACTTTTTTTTTATTTTGAAGAAAAACGACATTGAAGCGATACGAGTCAAAAGTTATGTTTGTTAAAAATAGAAAAAATTGAATTAAAAAGAGAAAACTTAAGTTAATAATTAAAATTAACGTTATTAATTAAAATGGGATTAAAGAAATAAAATAAAAAATATTTAAAAAATATTTTACAGAAATACAGAAAATAAAAAAAAAAATACAGAAATAAAATAAACATTTTTTTGCCTGAAAAATGTGTGGGGTGCTTATATTCACAGTTACGATATTATTTCACTTCACATTCACATTCTGTTGCACCTTATAGTCTGAACAATACGCTACTTTACTTGCATTTACCGAAAGCATTTCATAATGTAGAAATAAAGCTGCTGTTCCAGATTTACTAGTCAGAGAAAACAAGCATGCTTGTAAAGTTTAGAAAAAAATAAAAAATAAATGTAACAAAATTGTAACAATATATTGTTTACAGTATCTATCTATTGGAACTGTGGGTTCGAAGGTCTCGTCCATCGGGAAGGTAAATAAAAGTGTCAGAGACATGACATATAAAGTCCAGCAAATACAGTAGGAGACGTGATGATACGACCACAGAAAATGATTCCACGGCTGCGTGTAGTGCTGGTTTATAGGCTTGTCCGGGGTCGGCTTTATTGATCCGGATTGAATCTATAAACTCAAAATACTAGGAAAAGAACAACAGATTTACTCAGATGCCGCCTGGATCATGACAGCTACATCTTTTCATTGTTGTTAAAAACTGTAAACAAAAATGAATGTTGACTCTCACAAATACTGTTTACATATATTTTAATATCAGTTACTTTGAGTCAGAAATTACATTCAATGTATAAAAACTACATTTTGTTCTGATTCAATCAATATTTAGGAAAAAAAGCAGGTTCCTAACAACCTCTTCCTTCCTTACTTCCTTTTTGTTTAAGTTTTTCTTTCTTTTCTTTTCTTTTCCTTCCTCCTTCCTTTATTTTTTATCGTCCTTCCTCCATCCTTCTTTCCCCTCTCCCTCCTCCATTCCTTATTTTCTTTGGTTTTCTATCTTTTTTTTATTTTCCTTCCTCCATCTCTCCCTTTTCCTTCCTTTCTTCATCCTTACCTGCTTCCATCCTTCCTTCATCCCTCCATCCCTCATTCCTCTTTTCCTTCCACCCTCCCTTGCTCCCACCTTCCTTCCTTCTTTCCTTTGGTTTTCTTGGTTTCTTTTATTTTTTTTTTTTATTTTTATTCTTCCACCATCCTTCCCTCCCTTTCTTTCTTCCTTTTTTCATATCATTCCTTTCACCTCCATCCCAGACAAAATATGTATGCTGTTGCTGATACTTCTATTTCATTCTATTGCTTTCTATTTTATTCTAGTTGTATATTTCTTATATCTTAGGTCTTAATTTATAGTCTCACTACCACAAGGCTGCTACAATTTAATTGCACTATGTATAATGACAATAAAGACTTCTGCTTCTTTTTCTGTCTTCCTTTAATTTTCCTTCCTCCATCCCTCCTTCCTTCCTTTGTTCCCTCCCTCCCTAAGTCCAAAGTCCAAATGTTGTGTGTATGTGTCTGTGTGTGAGAGAGAGTTCAACCCACTAAAACATGGGAAACATTTGTATTGATACACACTCACACACACACACACACACCCACAGGCACACACATCCGGTCTGTTTGTTTTTGGTCTGGATTTTAAAGGAGAAAAGGCTCTTTGGAGCCGGTTTTCTGCGCGGTAAAGAGTAAACAGGTCTTATTACCCGGGCGAAGGGACTGGAGGTGATCTCACAGAGACATTAGAGGTAAATTTAGCCCGTCTCTCTCACTCTCTCTCTCTTTCTCTCTCTCTCTACGGTCACATTGAGCCCACAGAGAGGGAGCAAAGCTTTGGCCTGCATCCATATAGAATCCCTTTCAAAGCCCACCGCTACTGCCTCTCATTTCACCTGCAGGAGAAACAGACCCAAACACGGCCACCGCATGAATTATTCACCGCCACAGTCAGAGAGGCAAGGTGGAGGCCTGAACTCGCTTCTGTCCCAGCACGGAAAACTCTCGCCGGGAGATCCTCTCAGGGAGGAAAACACCAGAAACCGTGAACTGCAGAACGCACCGGCGGTCCTTTAGAACCCGGGCCGCGCCCAGGCTGCCACAGAGACCAGAGGCAGTGCCATTCATCAAATGACCAGAGCGCCGACACGCAAGAGCATCGGGAAACCAAAGACTGTTCACAAGCTGGACTGGGTAAATGGGGAAATACTGTATCGCTGCTCTGATCTGCTTTTACCGACGTCGTGTCAGATGGAGGTGGAATGGTACGTGGTGACTAGAGGAAAGGATAAAGTCACGTGTCTGAAAGCCATAGAAAGAGACAGATAGACCTGAGAGACAGCAAGACGGATGGATGGATGAATAGATAGATAGGTAAAGGATAGAGAGATAAAAGGTTGACATGATGGACGAATGGATGGGTGGGTAGACATATGGATGGATGGATGGATGGAGATAGATAGATAGATAGATAGATAGATAGATAGAAGCATTACACAATGGATGGATGGATGGATGGATTAATGGATGGACAGACAGAAGATCAAACAAAAAGTGGAAAGGTCAAACAGAAAGACAGACGAACAGACAGCTGAGAGAGAGAGAGAGAGAGAGAGAGAGAGAGAGAGAGAGAGAGAGAAACGCATGACATGATGGACGGACAAATAGAAAAAAAAGATAGACAGAAGATGGATACAAAAAACATTTTTAGAGGGATAAAAAATAAAACGATTAAAAAAGACAAAACTTTGCCCTTCCCTGGGTGAAAAGACGAGGAAAACTGACAATTGACCTTGTGTGACCTTTGGTGCGTGTACAAATCATCCCACGTTTTCCCAATTGGCTTTTATTTTGTGTTTTTCTGGAATCACACGCTCCCGCTCGTGTTTTCTGCTCATTCTTATCAACCAGTCGCTGGCATCAGCAAAAAGGTTCTTTTTGGTCGCTAAACAGTGTTTTAAAAACCCAGAACATTTTTTTTATCTTTTTTTTCACACCTGCTGTAGTTCCTGCTTCAATTCATAACAGATTCTGGCCCGTGTCTCACCTTTTATATCACAATCTATTTATCTCCGCTCTCTAAAAGAAGCCATCTGTCACGGAAGAGCTTTGGAAATCTGAACGACCATGAAGTGTCGTTATTATCCCGCGAGAGGTATAAAAATGCTCTTAAGCATCAAATTGATCAGATTTAACAATGACAGGAAAAAGCTTTACTGCACTGAAAAAATCGTTTTGCAGCACCTGTTTTAGCCACATAAATAATATTCACATTTCGTGGGGCATTTGTTCATAGATGTTTCACATTTTCATATTTTTCAGGGAATATGGCTAATATAAATAGCAAAACATTTTTGCTATTATTTTACTCATATTACATCTATTTATTTCTATTGCATTCACTCAAATCTGTATTTTTTGTAAATTTGTAGCAAGGTCACAAGTGGGTTTTGTTTTTCCATGTCACCTACTATTTTTTGTTTAATAATGTAAAATAAAAACATTGTTAATGAGTTTACTGTAAATTCAATTATGGAAAGGAAAATTTGATTCCAAACTAAAACAAAAGAAAATATTTTTTTTTCAATGGAAATTGCAGATAAATTGTAACAACTTTCAGTTTCATTATTCAAGTAATTTAATTTGCTGTTACGTAATTATATACGTGTGTGTGTGTGTGTGTGTGTGTGTGTATACATATATCTATATCGTAAAACCTCTAATAGAACGCCTTGGCGGTCTAATTTACAACCTGATGGCGTTCTACGTTCTATTAGAAGTTTTATGGTGTGTGTGTATATAAATAAAGAATATATATATATATATATAATATATATAATATATATATATATATATAAAGAGAAAAAAATATATTTACATTACATATATTCAGTATACAACAAAAATGACCAAACTTTTATCAAAAACATTTTTGAAATTGTGCATTTTAAATAATGTTTGACGATTAGCATATTACCGTTTACATTCATTCACAGTACACATAAGTTCGTAAAAATGACTGAAAAAAAAGCCCCCCCCCCACCCAATATTGTACCGGTAATGAATTGTCCATGAATAATAAATAAAATAATAACAAATAAAGCAAAGAACAATTTCGAATGGCAAAACCCACATCCACGTCTCCAGCACTTTTTAGGTCAAATATTCCTCTGTGGTCATTTTAAAAGTGCGTGTGTTAGCACGGGTCAAGAAGAAGGCATTAATGTTTCATACGTCTCTTCTGCCTCTGTACTTCCGCCCGAGCAGAAAAACTCCGGCCTTGTACGAGTCATCCATCAGCGTCCGCATGCGTCCCGGAGACGACGTTCCCGAAACGACTCCGGCGAATTTCCATTTCCAGTTGTGGCTGACTGCGGAGGATATTAGCAAACATGACAGCCATCTAAAAACAATAAATAACTTACAAGGTTAACGGAATTGAGTTTTCTTTTCCCGTTTTAAATTATTCATCGTACATAATCCTGCCGGGGAAGTACCTCTTTCATCTTAAGCTGTTCCTCCCTCCAAAAGTACCAGGGAGACTTCAGAAAGTACCCGCGCTCAGGGATGCGCCAGGTATTCACCAGCAAATTGACAGCTTGAATGCCAGACGTAAAAATATGCAGCGCTACATTTTTCACATCGCGGCGCTTTTGCTTAAGACGTGAAGGCGAACATGTGACGCGAGAGGCGGCAGCTGTCAATGGACTGTTTACAAGAATGTGTGGAATGTGCCACGCGGGTAGAGACAGAGGAAATACTCACATACTGTACGGACATAGTAACACAACGCTTTCGGTGATTGATGCTTTTTGCTCACACGTTGCCCACGATTCGTGTCACTTTCATCGGAACTTTGCTAATAAGCTTCATTTTCATTCAGAATCATGTGACGTCTCATTGGCATCACACACATATACTCTAGGGTTACACTACGCCGCTGGGTGACACACTGTACTAGTCTTTGTGTTCTGCTTTGACAACTGTTTTGTTTGAGGTTTTATGTATATGAATTGGCAGATTTCAAAATGTTAGGCATTTAAAAAAGTTATTTAAATCTGGAACCTAGCTCCAGAAATCAATCAATCAATCAACCAACCAATCAGTCAATAAGTCAATCAATCAATCAAATTAATCAAATCAATCAGTCAAGTAGTCGATCAATCAAGCAATCAATCAATCAATATATCTCATCTATAAAATTATCAAATGAAATCAAATCTCTCTCTCTCTCTCTCTCTCTCTCCTCCGCTGCCTGTCTTCAGACGGTCCAATCGTTCCTGTGTCCATACATTTATTTCTTTGTTATGCCTCTGCTTCTATATCTATCTATCTATCTATATATCTATCTATCTATCTATCTATCTATCTATCTATCTATCTATCTATCTATCTATCATCTATCTATCTATCTATCTATCCATCCATCCATCCATCCATCCATCCATCCATCCATCCATCCATCGAGTCTCGCTGGCCATCAATCCAAACAATATAAACGTCAATTTTTTGCTTGAAGTTTTAACATCTTTCATGTCAAACACAGAAAATGTATCAACTCTATTGATATTTAATACAAACTAAAAAATACATATAAAAAAGCGACAAGTTGCGATGGAGCTTCTGTCGGCTGATAAAGGGATCTTTATAATTAACCGCACCGTTATAATTCTCCTCAGCACCGGGACTTTTACTGGTGCGGTTCAGTCCACCGCATCTAATTACGGCGACTCATTAGCCTGTGTTGGCTGCAAATTGACTGGTCATTAAAGTGCTGGTACTAAATCAGTTCACTGCAGGAGAACGTCTGCTTGGTCAGGACAAGAGTGCTGACCACCGGGTCTAGATGTACAGACCACCGAGTCTAGATGTACAGACCACCAGGTCTAGATGTACAGACCACCAGGTCTAGATGTACAGACCACCGGGTCTAGATGTAGAAACAAGCGGGTCTAGACGTAGGAACAAGCGGGTCTAGACGTAAGACCACCGGGTCTAAATGTACGACAAGCGGGTCTAGACGTAGGAACAAGCGGGTCTAGACGTAAGACCACCGGGTCTAAATGTACGACAAGCGGGTCTAGACATAAGACCACTGGTCTGGACGTACGGACCACTGGGCCTAGACGTAGGGATCACCTGGTCTAGATGTAGGACAACTGGGTCTATACGTACAGACCCCCGGGTCTAGTCATAAGACCACGGGGTCCAGACGTACGGACCACTGGATCTAGACGTACAGAACCCGGGGTCTAGATGTAAAACCACCGGGTCTAGATGTACAACCACCGGGTCTCGACGTACGGACCACCGGGTCTAGACGTAAGACCACTGGGTCTAGATGTAAAACCACCCGGTTTAGACAAACATACTTAAGACCACCGGATCTAGATGTATGGACCACCGGGTCCAGATGTACGGACCACCAGCTCAAGATGTACAGACCACCGGGTCTAGATGTAAAACCACCGGGTCTAGATGTAAAACCACCTAGTCTAGACGTACGGACCACAGGGTCTAGACCAGGGGTACTCAATTATAAACTTGAAGGGTCCACTTATGAAATTTCCGTTCAGTCGAGGTCCGGAAAGAATATCGGTCAAGTTGCAAATATGAACCACTATGTGAATGGCACGTCATCTGTATAAAAACAACATTGGTCACTACTTCATAAATGTAATCCCCCTGTGTGAGGTTGTAAGACCTAAAACATCTTCTTACAATTTGAAATTGAGTTGTGAATTATCTTTTGAGTCCCTTCAAACAGAGCAGTCACCACTTCACTCACACACTCATTGACTATTTCCGCATTAGAGAAAGGTGTCTTGTGTTGTCCCAGGACACATGTGAGACTTTGTGCCTGTGTGTGTGTGTGTGTTGTGTGTGGTGTTGGGTCAGTGTTATTGTACTTGCTGTGGGTGGGAGTCGATGTTTCCTCCTCCACGCTCTTTCAGATGATCTTTCAAAAAAGTAACGTGCAATTCAGTCTGGTCAAGTACAAAATCGTTGTGCGGTGTAATTAGATACAAATGTGCATTTCGAAGTATCAAATGTATTTGTTCAATGAGGAATTGTACTTTTGACGATTTGCGACCGCTTGTTGCAGATTAAACACATTGTTTTCTGCTTCGCGCGGATGCATATTATTCTTGTCACTCACTCTTAAACTCGCAGTTTCAAAGTCAACTTTTTCTTTTCTAATCGACGGCCAGCTTTGAGCTCGCCATATTCTTTAAGGTTAAAAAATCTCTCGATTTACGCAACGACAGAGCGGCGGTGCCTGGCTACCCTGAAGACCTGAGCGACTAGACGCCTAGCGCCGCGGCGTGTTATAGTAACTGAATGCCGCCAGAGCGCAAACAGAGACGTAGTTGTCCCGTTGCTCTTACAGCGGCTGTGTTGGACAAATCCGCAGCTAAAACGAGACAATCATTCAAGATAAATTATACATTTATAAATATATTCGTTTGCGTTGGTGCGTGTGTGTGATGAACAATCGAGAATAAAAATTGCGTGACCACTGAAAACGCCTTTGGATTTTGATCACAAGAGTAGCATGTTTTGCCGTCGGTCCAAAAGTAATCGCGTCTGGGTCCGGAGCGGACCGGAGTATATGAGTACCCCTGGTCTAGACGTACAGACCATCGGATCTAGATGTATGGACCACCGGGTCTAGATGTAAAACCACCGGGTCTAGACAAACACACGTAGGACCACCGGTTCTAGATGTACGGACTATCGGGTCCAGATGTACGGACCACTGGGTCTAGATGTAAAATCAAGGGGTCTAGACGTAAGACCAGCGGATCTAGACGTACGGACCACCAGGTCTAGACATAGGACCACCAGCTTAAGATGAACAGACCAGCGGGTCTAGATGTAAAACCACCGTGTCTAGTAGTAAAACCACCTGATCTAGACGTAAGACCATCATATCTAGACGTACGGACCACCGAGTCTAGACATAGGACCACCAGCTCAAGATGTACAGACCACCGTGTCTAGAAGTAAAACCACCTGATCTAGACGTAAGACCAGCGGATCTAGACGTACGGACCACCAAGTCTGGACGTAAAACAATTGAATCTAGACGTACGGATCACAGGGTGAAGATGTACAGACCACCAAATCTAGATGTAAAACCAGCGGGTCGAAACGTACGGACCCCCGGGTCTATACGTAACACAACCGGATTGAGACGTACGGACCACCGGGTCTAGACAAACGAACCACTGGGTCTAGACGTACAGACCACCGGGTGTAGACGTACGGTCATACTGAGGACCTACAGGATCCGCAATAAACCATGACACCATGGTCACGTGATCAGCAACGTGCTCAACCAATCATCTCGTCTAATGAACACGTCCAGAAACCAAACTAAACTGCTTAAGAAAAGTCCTTGGCGTTCAATAAGGATTATCCGCTTTATCCTAAAGTTTCCTATAATTAGATTCCGAGACGTGATGCAGCGCTAAACAGTCATAATGACAGACACATTTTTTTCCCTCACTCATCTGCTTTCAAAAACCATCCTTTCCCAATAACCAGCCCATGAAACAGCGTCTGCTGTGTTAACCTAGACCCGAGCGAGGTGAATAATGGCTCTCATAAGTAACTTGGCGGAATAACACGGAGCTTTATATACATCAGACGGACTATCTGGACACAAGTGCTGCCATCTGAAAGTCTAATAATAAAGACACCAGCTTAAAATGCCCAGCGCTTTCTCTTGAGATGAGCACATTAGCAGCTTTTGAAGAAGGAACGGCATCAAGAGCCTTCAAGTCTGCTTTTTACTCACAAGTTGGATGGAGAAATACGGTGTCTTCTAACAGGGTAAATAAGAGGCAGTTGTAGTCCAGTGATTGGGAATTGAATTTGTCCAAAAGATGGAAGGTTCAAATCCCACTCTGGCTGTTTCTTCATGAAAAAGAAACTCTTTATTCGTGAGGCTTTATTGCCTTATATAGAAACTTAATTTAGCACCTCAATGTTTCAAAATGGCCGAACAAAATAAATTAAAAAAAGAACAAAAAGTCAATCTCAAATGTGCAAAAAAGCTCAACCGGGCATAATCACAAGATTTAGCTGATAAATATCATCCAGTACCTTCAGCATCCTGCAGATGGCGATATCACCTCTTCCGGCCGAGAAAATTAACCGTGGTAATGGAGTAAAGAGTACAGACACGCAAATGTAGTCAAGTAGAGAGTAAAAGTTGCTTATATTTGTGATACTTTAATACATGTACAAAGTAGCCAAAAACACTCGAATGAAAAAAAAAAAACTAATTTAATTTACTCAAGTACTTTACTCATAATACTTTAAACTTTGAGGCTGCCCACTGCTCCAGGTCTGTGTGAGTGTATATTCACTGGATGGTTAAATGCAGAGCATAATTTTAATATGGCCCCTAGTGGCCAAATTGACAAACTCACTCACTTCTATTACTTTCAAATCAAATCAAATCACTTTTGTTGTCACATTGACATTGATCAAGATCAACATTATTCATGAATATTATAGACTATGTACTCTTTCAGATGCTATTCATCAGCAAACCCAAACTTGATTCTGTGATATTAAAAAATAAAAGAGTAAAGGAAACCACAAACCACTGTCCAACAGGAAACACATCAATATGGGAAACACAACAGCATTTGTCAAGCCGCTCCATTAGGTCACTACAGCCCGAATGGAATGAACTTCACACCATCACAAGCTTTAAGTTCATTATACATCTATTGCCTTCGAATTGTATTGACACAACTTGCTCACTAAAGGGTTTCACGTCCGCACAAGGCACGAGCAGAGTAATGTAAGTGTAAATGTTAACTACTGTGTGTGTGTGTGTATAGCAGATCTCCGCTTGACAACTCAAATTCAGATTCAAATGTTATTCTTCAACTCAGTCTCTACTTCTTTGTTTCTGCCAAGTCACCGGCTTTACTGCTTTTCTCATTCTTCATTAACTCTCACAGACGCGAATGCGGCGGAAATCATTCGCTATCGTTAAAATGACTTTGTTTATCGCAACTCTACAAGTCTGTGTGTGTGTGTGTGTGTGTATGTGTGTACCTTACGGTTTATCTCTCTGTCTACCTGACAACCTGTTTTTTCTGTCTGTCTATCTATCTATCTGTCTGTTTGTCCGTCCGTCTCTCTGTCTGTTGTATGTCTATCTATCTATCTATCTATCTATCTATCTATCTATCTATCTATCTATCTATCTATCTATCTATCTATCTATCTATTTATCTGTCTGTCCGTCCGTCTCTCTGTCTGCTGTCTGTCTGTCTGTCTACCTATCTATCTACCTGTCTGTCTGTCTGTCTCTCTATCTGTTTTGTTTGCTGTCTGTCTATCTATCTACAACTATCTATCTATCCACCTACTTGCCTGTTTTTCTGTCTGTCTGTCTGACTACCTGTTTCTTTGTCTCCCTGCATGTCTGACTTTCTGGTCTATCCGTCTACTTGTCTGTCTTGTTGCCTGTATGTCCTTCTGTCCGGCATACTTTAGTACATGTTTCTCTGTTCGCCACATCCATCCATCCACCTCAGACCCATGTCCCTTTCTTCTTCTTCTTCTTCACAACACTTTATCCCCAAAGCCACAGCGGTGAAGGCAAAAGAGCGGGTAAGGGAGGCTTCAGTTCGGCGAGGTCCTGCGTGTCCCTGTTGTCAAGCTGCGTGAAATGATAAAGTCCCCAAAGGAAATCTGTCTTCATTATGTCAACGTCCTAGTCTGGTGGCAGTGCTCCTGCTCCTGCGCTCAAGAACCTTCCGGTCCTTCTGCCGCGTCTGCCAGCGACAGCTCTGATTAATGCTCCCATTCTGGGGTAATTAATGCTTTCCAGAAGTGCTGCCCATCACCCCGGGAACAATCTTGCCCACATGGCGGTGGCAGAGCGGAGCCAAAGACGAGGGCTACGGAACCAGCATCATCCCTGATCGGTTATTAATAAAGAAAACGCGGCTAGTCACATACACCGCTGCTTTCATCAAACCCCAAACAACGGGACGAATAAACCCTACATCGTAAAGAATACATACACTTGTGCAATGGCAATAAATATTCCTTTAAGCCAGTGATTCTTAACTCGGGCCCTGAGCACACAAACAAAGCACAAACTTAAGCGTGTGAAGCATTTATAGAAATTGTTGCATGTGACATTAAGGCGACATCTAGAAACCAAACATACAAAACTTGTTGGAAAGCCTTGGAGTAAAGAAAATGAGCTTTGTGCGCATTAACCTAAATCATGATTTGGATTGGCTGAAATAATGTTTGTTTTGATGAACAAAAATAAAATTGGAAAATTTGGGCCCCGAGGTCAAAAAGGTTAAGAACCCCTGTTTAAGCAAATACATATACATATATATATATATATATATATAGTATATATATATTTTTTTTTTTTTTTTTTAACAATTAAGATAGAAACACTAAGTTTGCTGACTTCACATCAGAGGCGTACCGGACCGCCATACTTGAGTAAAAGTACAGGTCCTTACTGTAAAAATTACTCCACTACAAGTAACCAGTCTCCAATTTCAAAAATACTTGAGTCAAAGTAGCAAACTTAAGTATTTTACTTGTACTGAATATAGGCAAAAAAAAAAAGAAATATGAAAAAAAACTCTTTTCAGAAAGAATTGTCTTTACAGTCATGCAAATAGTACATCGTTGTATCGTTGAAATAGTTTAAAGTTCATCATTCTATATATTCTTAATTTTATTTTAGTAGGATTGTCTAATTAACACTGTTAAAATGTACATTTGAAGATAGATATAACTATCAGTTTTTACTTCTCAAGGAGGCCAGAACATGACGTATATGTATATCGTGCGTGCGAAAATAACTTTAGAACACGGGATGGTGGAGGTAAATCCATCAGCAGTCAGGTGATCGATGACTCTCGGAGAACAAAAAAAGCAAGAGAGGGAAAATGAAAAAGCAAAGGATGAATGGGGAAAGCCGGCGATTGTGGGGATGGGATGCAGCTCTGTCTTTTTTTTTTTTAATGCCGTTCTAATTGTGTTTTTGATTGAGAGCCGGAGCCGATCCGGAGCTCTGCAGGGCGAGGAAGATGAGACTCCATTCAGAAGAGTCTTAAATGACACACGACCTGATCAAAGCGCCGGAGAGTTACGGCTTCAATCACAGCAGGATTGTGCTGATAAGACCAGAGGAAGAGGAGCTTTGACCACGTCCCCCACAACCATTCGCCAGACACATGAAACGGACCAGAAGAAGAAGAAAACTATCCGGGCTTCTTTTGTTTCTCATCTGAGGAACATGCCTTCTTTCAGTCCTCGCTCGCTCCTTGTTGTGCTTCTTTATTACCAGTTTCTTTGTGGCTTTTCCTCCCCTGAAACATCCACTGTGATCGGCTTCTTTGTCTGGTGGATTTCAAGATGGATTCACATGGTTCACAATCAACACTAAATGAATCATTAATAAGTGTTTGCCTCTCTGGGATGAGTGTATACACACACACACACACACACACACACACACACTTGCATTTATATCATAGTGGGGCCCCGCCATTGACTTACATGCAAAACAATACATTCTCTCTCTCCTTACTGTAACCCGAAGCCCCACCCCCTTTACTCTAACATTAACATAATATTACACCTTGACCCTCAAAAAATCTTTAAAGTTGGTCTAGACAAAGACCCCACAAGTACTCACATGCAAAACAATACGTTCTCTCTCTCCTTCCAAGAAGCCGAATGCTCTACGACCTTCTCTCATAATTTCATTACTATGTACCCCAATGCTGTAATGACATAAACTACTACTACTACTACTTACTGTAACCCAAAGCATCAAAAAAGCATCACAAAGCAACACCCCCTTCCTCACCCCCTTTACTCTAACACTAATAAAATCTTAGTTAAAAACTCTGGCTTAAAATTACATCTTGACCCTCAAAAAGTTTTTCAAAATTGTGGGTCTCTAGACACAAGTACACAATGGGGCACCACTTTGTGCTAAAATCTAGCATTCTGGGCCCAATTTTGTGCTAAATGCAGGAACACACACACACACACACACACACACACTCTTAGTTATTTCACTAAAATAAAATAAAACTCATTCACATATAAAACAACAATCAAGATTTTTAGATAAAGTATGACTTACACAATCTTTCACTCACCCCCCCACCCACAAACACACACAGAGTGTGTTACAGAGAGTTACACACACAGAGTTACAGAGTTGTTTCACTCATTCACACATACAATAACACCAACAACAACAGCAACAACATTTTTTAAATAAAGTACACAATCTCTCTCTCTCTCTCTCTCTCTCTCTCTCTCTCTCTCTCTCACACACACACACACACACACACACACACAGAGAGTTATTTCACTAAGATATAACACAACTCATACGGACACAACACAGAGTTTTAGCTGAGAAAACGCGCTGAGAAAACATGACAGACACACATTAAAAATATATTAAAACGCATTTACATGAGAGATTTGCAGCTAACCTATAATTTAACTCACTAATAAACACATTCAAGAGAAATATTTTAATCATTATCACTATCATTACATTACAGTATCATTACACACACACACACACACACACACACAAAATGCCACGCTGTGAGGAAACGTGCCGTTGGTACTGAAATCAAAGTCAAAGTGTCAAAACGTGGCACAACAAACGCCATCGACACCAAACTCCCATTATAATAATCGTCATGAAATAAAACGGCAAAGACTGAGACGACGTGGCAGATTAAAACACAATCAAAATACGGTAAAAATCGACAGCGACTCGGTCCATCGCCCCAGCAGAGGCGGAGAGACAAGGAGATGATGAGCCGCGGTGAGTGTGTGGCATTTGAAGCAGGGCAGAGATATTGATTGGCCACGTTTATGTGCTGGTACGGGGCATAATTTGTTTTTCCGGGAAACGTGCGGTGATGGATGGCTCCACTTGAGTGACTAAGCCTTAAAGCAAAGACCACCTCCCCACCCACAAGGTCACCTTGCCGGACCCAAAATGGATTTTTCAACGCGACTATTTCTTTATGAGCCATATTGAATTAAGCCCCGCGCTGGAAATCACGTTTGATGGCGGTGTCAGGAACGCCTGTTAGCCGAACACGATCCTAAGCAGCTGACGCGGGGACGCTCAAATAAAGGTATCCGAGGAGTGCATCGATTCGGGATGGATTTCACACGCTCAAGCCGGAGAGTTCAAAGAATTCGGCGGCGAATGAGGAACGATAAATAGATTATGCCGAGATGCTTGATAGCGCTTCACGGTTTTCTCGGCGGATCAAATAAACTTCCAGGCGAAGTCCGTTCCTCTGAAGGCGACTGTATGTCATTCCTCTTTTACCGCGGGCGCAGGCCTTGGACGGGACGGGACGGGTCGGGTGATAAACACGGGAAGCTTTGATCCTTACTGTAATACTGACAATAATACGCGGATCACCAACGTCCCAAAATTATTTTAAATATTATTACATTTGTATAGCGCTTTTCCGTTTGTGGGTCACGGGGAGGTGGAGTCAATGCCAGCTTGTCGGAAGATGGACACGCCCATTATTGGCCAGCCAATCACAGAGCAGGATTCACAAACTGGTCACACTCTCACTTACACCTGTGGATTATTCCCCTGATTGTGCGTGATTGGACTGTGGGAAAAAGTATAGTCTCAAAAAAAAAAAGAATTAATAAATAAATGAAAAAATGTATACAAATATTACATATACGTAGGTTTTGAGAGTATTAGAACAATGAATAGAAAGATCCAATCCATTAGTGTTTACATTAGATCATATTAGATTAGATTAGATTGACATTGGATTCAACTTTATTGTCATTAAACATGTGATAAAACAAAATAGTTCAGCTCTGAACGGAACTGCTGTAGTGCAGATATACAGTATATAAAATCTACGTTTATTATTAAGATTTACTAAGGTGTGGAAATATTATTCATTGTATTAACACAGTGGTGGTCAATAAAAAATACAGATAAACAGAATTACATGTACAGTAAAGTAGTAATCAATATCACATACAGAATTACAGTGATGTATACAACATTTACTGTGTAATAAATATACCATACAGCCTTAAAGACAAATGTGCAGTAATGTGATTTACAGAAGCTATAAACAGAATGTACGGAAATATACAGTAGCAGAACAGCATAAACACTGAATCTGCAAAATAACGAATGTACAGACACAGATGCTCTTTGTGAAAGTATTCATCTAAACATCAAGAAGTAAAAAAGAGTAAAATAAGAGTAGTAAAAAGGGTAAAAAAATGAGTTGAATTTTCCACAAAAGGTAATGAGTTCGAATCCTGGATGAAATAGGATGACACAACGTGTGTGTGTGTGTGTGTGTGGTGTGGTGTGTGTGTGTGTGAGAGAGAGAGTTTTGTCATGTTTATCACAGATGAGCCTTAAATACATGCTTTTTATACTGACATGAGTCACTATGGTCCCTTGTGGGGACATTATTCTGGTCCCCACAACACCTGAAGTTTGTTATAGGGTCAAGACGGGATTTTAGGACTGAAGTTCCACTTGAGTTTAGTTTAGAATCAATGCTGGTTAAGGTTAGAGTTAGGTGTACCATACACAGCACTGTAAATTACTGTAATAAAAATGTAAAATTAAATACTATTTATTACATACTAACATAAGTAGTTAAATACTACGTACAAGTGTTAAAATAGGCCGACAAGAATCCTAATTCAAAAATAGAAAGAAGAACGAAAATAATTGAGAAAAAATGATTAGACCACCTTGTTTTAAAAGCTTTTGAAATGTGCTTTTCGAAAAAATAAATTAATTCATTAATTATACAAAAATATTTAGCAGCTTTAATAGACATCCTAGTTAACAGTCTACATTGATTTTATTTTTTTTTTTTTATTTCCGTTTAAAAGCACTTTTGAAATACTTTTAAAACAATGACTATTTTATAGACTGGCTAATAACTTTGTCCTCAACCCTGTAACTCGGTTGATGTGACAACACAAGTGATTTGATTTTGATTTGAACTCTTATCATTTATTCTTGCATTAATGTGACAAGATTGTTTAATTCGGAAGTCAATGTTACACTATCATGCAAATGCAAGTGTGAGTGTGTACAGACAGATAATTATTAACAAGTATTCATTAAAACAAGATATTTAAATGAGCCACTGTGCCAAACAAATACGATATTTAATCTCTACACAATTCAAACCAAACAACGGCGTTTACACTCAGTTGTAACCCAGACCAGATGTCCACTACTCAGACTAACAGAGTTATCACACACCGCCCAGATTAAAGAAGAGCCCACCCGCCCCGTCTGGTACAGTATATAATTCTGTTGACAGAAAGAGGGCCACCAGGTCGATGGAAAGAAATGAAGGATATTAAAGCCGGGGCGGATCGATCGGGCTGTATTTCTCCGACAGCTCATCCGGCGGCGTATTGCCTCATGCTTCACCGTAAACCAAAGGAAAATAATAAAACGCTGCCAATTCAATCGGGGGTCCGAGCACATCACACCGCACATCACGACGGCAGCGTTTGGTAATAATTCCTGGGAACGCTGCGATTCATTTCCATCGGGCTGTTGGTTCAGTGTGAGGCTGTCAGATGAGGTCATTTCCCCCGTCTCGCAGCTCTTTATCTTGTGTCAGGGGCCATCGGAAGTGTGGGACACCGGGGTGATGAATATGGACTCACATGAGAGATTCATCTTCCTCGGTTTTTCATCAGCGACGGCGTTTTTTAACTCCGCGTGAGCTACGGCTCTCCGCAAACACGCCGTGAAACCCCATGACAGATTTCTGCCGGCGCCACAAAACAAACAACCAGATTCCTGGCCTTGAGTCCGACAGTCGAAAAGTCAATTTCTACGCCATCATGGAAACCTTGAGAAAAGATTTAGATTGAGATTGGAAAGATAAAGCCGGCGTTTCCAAGGCGCCATTCAGACCTGTTCGCCATTCGCTGTTCTTAAAGGTTTCGGAACATTGTCCGACACGCGCTTCTTTTGTGCCGTGACGAGTCTTTACAGCTCGGTTACAAAAAACAAGACAAATAATAGTCACTCACCTTTGGTAAGACGAGTGTCTAAAAATGTTGAAAGTTTCAGTCAAATTGGTGCTTTTTGAAGACGAGCATCATTAAATGGATTTTTTTTATTAGCTAGTTAGTTAGTTGGAACTTGGTGCTAGCTAGTTGATTGGAACTGTTAATTAGTCAGTCTGTGGGTTAGTTAGTTGGCTAAGTAAAAATAAAGTATTGTAAAGATTTAATTTGTCATGCACACAATTGTTGACGCACACAGTATGAAATGCGTATAACTATTTTTTTTTTAACTGCTCTGTAAAAATATAAGCAAAAAAAAAAGCAAAAGAAGTGTTAAGAGCAGACACTCTTAAATATGCTAAAGT
>CM051497.1:27668284-27747007 GCA_028031935.1 Paedocypris micromegethes | reverse complement strand
ATATATATATATATATATATATATATATATATATATATATATATAAATAATTCACAAAGTTTCAGTTTCTCAGGCACATAAATGTCAGTGATGTTCAAACGAGCAGATTTAAAGTCGCCATATTTAAAACCCGAGTGAAATTCAAAGCTGTTCAGAGACACAGTGACTCGTGCGTTTAGGGACCAGAAACTGACAGGCACCTTCAGTAAAACCTGCAGGAATTCATTAGCAAGTGCGCGCCGCTCTTTCAAACGCCGTCCGCAGACATCTTGCGGAATATCACCGTGCTGTTTTGGGAGCGATGAGAATCCGCCGAAAACAGGAACTCCAACAAACCCACAAAGTCTGAGAGACGCCGGCTAATTCCTTCTAGCAATTTCCATTTGCGGCGAGATCATTTAACAGCCAATGGACCCGCTAACAAGTCGTTTATTACTGTAGCTCAATCAGCGTGATTGCACAGAGCGGCCAGAGGAGGAAGCAAGTCCTGCTAATGTCGGAAACAAACGCCGCTTCATCTGAAAGCCGCGGGAAAATTGCACAAACTGGTGTTTTAGCGGGATGTGCGTGCGAAATACAGACAAGCTGAAAATTAGCAATTTGTATTGCAAAACCAGAGGTACCTGAAAACTATACTTGAGTAAAAAAACGGATACCCTACTTTAAAAATCACTCGATTACGAGTTAGGAGTCAGCAATTCCGAGAAGACTTGAGTATAAATAAATCAAACAAAACACCTCAAGGTTTCAAAATAATTTAACAAAATAGATAAAAAAAGTGTAGTCTATCTCAAATGTGCAAATGTCACTAATTAAACACCTGTTGTCAAGCCACTAATTTACATCCTTGATTTAGCTGATTTAGCTGATGAACAGCATCCAGTACCTTCAGTATCATGCAGATGGCGATATCACCTCATCCGCCCAAGAAATTAACCATGGTAGAAAAATTTACACGGTAGATGCCTAGTTCACAATCACAATGTAACGTGTAAATTGTAGTCAAGTAGAGTACAAAGTAGCCAAACATAGTTAAGTAAGTAGTTAAGTTCATTTGCTTATGTGAAAATAGTGTGTAAAACAGCTCAGAAGAAATCTTGTTAGAAAGAAAGGTTGTTAATCGTAATTCAAGGTCCCAAATATGACAAGGGTACAATCACAAATACGTATTAATGTTTAACAATCAACAGCTGTGACTAATGAAAAATTAACATTCTGTATGTTTTGCTTGATCAGTTTTTGGCTCATCTGCTTCTTCCATTTCTGGGTCACACTCGAGCCGACACCACAACTCCAGAGCTAAAAGCAAGCCACGCCCTCTGGAAAAGTGAACAACCAATCACAAGGTTCAGCACAGAGACACATGTTGGATGGACAATTAAGACACAACCAAGCTTGCGTTATATTTTGCGTTTTATAAAGATATTATATTTTAGTTCTTGATGCAAATAGCAAACACGTCTTTGGAAGAACAAAATTGGCGCAGCTGATGACATTGGATTCACAAGAAGCTTGAGCCAATCACAGCAAGTCAAGACACGCCCCCTGGACTGAAGTGTGGTTGATTAATAATTGGAAATTACGTAGAATACGACAAATTGGACGAACAATCTTGTGTTTGACGTTACGCAATGCTTTTATTGACCTGGAAGACACTATGGGTGGAGAGCGAGCAAACACTTTCTTGCCATGTCAGCAGTGTGGCGAAATAAAAAAACGATTGTCGAGAGCTGTGTTTATCACAGGGAGGGTCAGGGGTCTGATCCGGGGGTCCGGGAACGGCTGGAGAAAATCAAAGCCTGACAAAACCACACAACACACACCGTATAATCCCACACGGCCACTTAAGCATCGACACGGACCCCCGCCATCATCAACGCTGCTCTAAAAACATTGCGTCCAATCAGACGGCACCGTGTCGCCTGATTGAAACTGACCAAAATCACACACTCTCCTGGTTTTCCAATCTATCCGTACATTAAAATGCATTCATCTATAGGATAAACAAGCCATTTAGAGCTTCGAAAATCAGGATCCGCCATCATGCACCACATTTAAAAAGCGCAATCCTGTTCGTGACGCCAACCCGAGCAGATTTCGCTCAAAAAAACACAACTTTAGAAAAGGAACATATGGCAACACACTGGCCTAAATTATTGTAACGATATGCAAATATTGAGATTGTGTGAAGCACTTTGGCAGGAGCCAATAGAACGGCATGTGAGTGAATCATTACTGCCACCTTGTGTTGAAAAGCGGGATTGCGTCACACACATATGCCAATATTATTTTTCGAGTTGAAAACAATAGATATTTATTCATAAAAATTTTGTCAATGTGATTTCACACAGATGAATAGGACGTTGATATCGTTGAATAAAGGCAGAGGACTTGTATGCGTCCTCAAATGATTCATTTCTTTTTTGCCCCTCAGAGCAACAAGTCCGATCTTCTCGGCGACACACATCACTCTCCCCATATTATTCAATTAAGTCTGTCTCTATCTCCACTAACATGCTTTTGATTCACAGCCGCCCGTCACAAAAAATACGAGGCGTGGAGGCGGCGGGTCGGCAGCCATTACCCACGTCAGCGTTCAATCTCGCGAAGGTCAGCGGCGTTGTTGTGGCGTCCGAGGCAATCACAGGCGTATCACACTCGCCCCGAGACGCTCGTGTTTATCTCCCCCGGCTCACGATAACACCTTTTATTGTGCCAGTCGAGTCGAAAGAACGCCACCATTATGACTGTGGGATAAAGAAGAGTTGTTCGGAGTAAAGCGGAATCGATTTCTCCGCAGACTGATAAACACAGAACGGCACGTGTCCGGAAAGTTCCGTGTCATGTGTACAGACGGCGTAGGGTTAATCAGATCAGACTCCACCCTGGAGAGCTCGGAGAAGTGATTAAGATTGAAGTGCTGGTGAGGAGCTGGCGTCATGGTTATTCTCTCTGATTGTGGGGACTTTTATCTTATAAAAGCGGCTTTCCCGTCTCTGGGCTTGATGAAACCGATCGGACTGGGAGGAAGAAATTAGGCATTCTTTAAAACTCACGGAGGAAGGAAACGTCAAGTCCGTACGGAATTTAATAACTTGGCTTCAAAAGCCGTAGATGAAGCCACATAATTGTTTCATGGTGAAGCGTTTGGGTTTCTGCCTTTTATTCGGTGAAAATTAACAAATATATAAATACACCTATATATATATATATATACATATATATATATATATATATATATATATATATATATATATATATTTGTTAATTTTTTTAAACATCATGTGTCACGCTTCTCTGGATGTGATCACCAGACAGAACGATGAGGTTGTCAAAAAGAACGAGTTTAATAAAGAAAAAAAACTAAACCTTAAGGACAAAGCAAAACATGGCATGATAAGTAGAACTAAACCTTAAACTTGACTAAAATGTGTGTGATGACAAAAGTGACTTCAGTAACAGACAAAATGGTTCCAAGTCAAATGGAACAGGTGAAGACCTAAATACACTCAGACACACTTAACTACACAGGTGGAAGCGATAACACTGATGAGACAAAGTTCAATGCCATTTTCATGACTCTCCACCAGGTGAAGCAGCGGAGCAGGGCTGTTACATCTAAATTCTTTATATATACTTCATATAGTACTTTATAAATAATAAATACACTTTAAAAAAAATACTTTCACATTTTTATAATGATGAACATACTCCACAGCTTCATATGACAGTTTTAGTTTCGATAGGATTCAAAATCAGACTAGTTCGATTTTTGATTACACAAAAACAAAACAAAACAATAATATAAATTGTGTTGAAAATCATCCCATTCAATCAAAACTAAAATTCCCTTTTCAGCAATAAATGTGCTTCACAGTGCCACCTAGTGCTCAAAAAGTGCAACTTCCACAAACCAGCATTAAAAAAAAATAGAAAAGCCACGCACCTTTGCCGTCTTCAGACTCTCGGTGACCTAAACGTGACTCTAAATGCTTATGGAGTGTGTCCGTCCGTCTTGTGTGTTTATAATGCGTTGGTTTACTTTACAGTAAAGGTGTGTACAGGAAATACAGCGACTTACGGTCATTACACTGCGTCCCGGTGTAGGAGGTCATGGAGCAGTCGCACGTGTAGTTCTCCCACTGCTGGATGCAGACGCCCATGTTGGCACAGGAGTCCTCTTGGCAGGTGGTGCTAGGACCTACGGTGGCAAAGCAGAGTCATGTGACACCAAAGGTCAAAGGTCAAGACAGGGAGCTGGTGCCATGCAGAAGTGTGTGTTCAGAGGTCATGCACGTGTGGGTTAGTAGAAAAAACATCCCGAAAGCCGCCGATCAAACCGAGGCGTGGCATTCCCTACGGGATTCAAGTTTAGTACAGAAAACCAAACATCTGGTTAGATTCAAGCATCAACTTTCTCACATCTGGACAGAGGAAAGAAATAAAAAAAAAAAAAAAAAAAAAAAAAAAAAATGTCCACCACATTCAACAGCAAGATGTGTAGGGAGTGTGTGCACGCGTTCCCCACACATCTTGGGTTGGGGACCCCCACTCGAGGGTCTTTCTGAGGGGATGCGGCTTGAAGCGGAGCTCGCCACCCCATCCAAGACACAAGGCCAAATGCATTTCCCCTACATGAATCATGTCCACCAGCGCGCCAGCCCTCCACCACACACACTGGCGCCACACCACGAGAATGCATTTGTCGCACAATGCAAAGTGCCATGTCAGACGTATCCATAAAATGATTCACCCCCTCGTTGTTATTTTTATTTATTTAATATTATTATTATTATTATTTTTTTTATTTTATGATTTATAATTATTCTTATTGTTATTGTTTTTGTATTGCTATAATTATTCTTATTATTGGTGTTGTTATTATTATTTTTTTTTTCTTTTTTGAATTGCTATAATTATTCTTATTGTTGGTGTTATTTTTATAGTTTTTTTAATTACTATAATTATTCTTATTGTTGGTGTTGTTATTATTTATTTATTTATTGGATTACAATAATTATTCTTATTGTCGGTGTTATTATTATTATTTTTTTAATTACTATAATTATTCTTAATGCTGGTGTTGCTATTATTATTATTATTATTCATTAAATTAATTCAATTAAACAGAAAGCCAACTAGGATAGGCTGTTACATAAACTGTACGTATTATATACACACGTGTATGTTCTAATAATGACTAATATAGTACAGTTTAATAATAAGTGATTAGACGGACTTATCCTGACTCTTAAATGATCAATATCAACCGAATATCAACTAGCTATTTAGAAATAGAAAACTTGGAAAAGTATTAATATTGCTTGTATGTCTGTTATGCACACTGTATAAACAAATACTGATTATTGTTTTCTTGTATATTATTATATACAGTATTATCAAAACATGTATTATATATCATATACATTTGGAAGATATTAATGACTGGTTCAATTTAAAGATTGCTTAGAGATTGCATTTATAAATTGTTGCCTATTTTATGAGTTATTAATTAACGCCACAAATTTATTAAACAATACCTTGTCATTCATTAAAATGAACTCTCCATATCTGTAGTTTAAAAACTGGTTTAATTTTAAAATAAACTGGTTTAGTTTTGAATCCCAGCCAGGTAAGTTAACTGCTCCGGGTGTGTGCCAGGTGTGTGTGTGTGTGTGCGTGTACAATTTATTTATTGTCCCTAGTGGCCATAATGAGAAGCTCACTCACTTCACTAACAAATACATGTGTCTATATGTGTGTGTGTGTGTGTGTATACTGTATATATATATATATATTTTTTGTTATTTAATTATCATTTTTTTTTGTATTAATCATATATATTTATAGGCTATTTTACTTATAGTTAAAAATCGATGCTTCAGTCTTGACCCGTGAGAGGTATAGGTAGTAAAAAATCCGGTGCCTAAAAACTCACATTCAGATCGTCTTAAACCCGCTGACGCATTTTATTTTTTAACTTTGCTGGTCCAATCCCGTCCAATTCAATTTTGGTTTTAATACGCTCAATTAGAACGAATTAACCTGTAATTTATCTCTGCACCGAGCGAGTCGCCGTCTTCATTACCGGGGGGAAAAAAAACGAGACGCTGCCAAACCGGACACGAGGCCTTCATTACACACTCATGTTTTATTAATACCCACACGACCTTCGGGGCGAAACAAGGGCGTCGCCCGTCTTTTCAAAGAAGTGAACCATTTTATACCAAGACATCGTTAGAGGGAACCAGGAAGTGTCCGCTTTATGTCTGGGTTTGGGGAGAAATACGAACAGAATCCACACAAGACATACAGCAGCTCACAGCCCGAGCTCGGAATGGAATTGAACCTTATATACCTTGTAGATCAGCTTTGGTGAAACCAACTTTGTTAAGCAAGAAACAGAAAAGCGAAAACAATCAAACAGGTAAGAAGGTGGCGGATGGCTACGGTTAATAAAGCGTGGCGCTTTAATAACAAGGCATGCTACCATTCTTAGGAAGGGGTTGCACTCTTGAGGCGCGCTGCTAGTGGAGGAAAACAAAATGATGGAGTGATTCGGTGTCAACAAAAAGTCAGGTGAGAAAAACGTAAAGATAAATTTGAAGATAAAACGTGATGGCTAATACGCTCAGTAGCAAAATCTGTAAGTCTCCAATGCAGAGTAGTGATGCTACGGGCTAGGCTGAAATAAACGAAGAAACGCAAATCAAACCATGAAAAGCAACGCTAGTCATGAGACTTTTCCTGAGCAAAACATTCGTATCGTGAAAACGAAATGAATTCGTGGCCGCACGTGACAGAGCCGCCGCCTTCCTAAGCACAGGTGCATCACTGCCATCTAGTGGATGAAGAGCGTCATTGCAACAAAATGGCGCATTCGTCACAAAATAAACCAGCAGAAAAAAAAAAGAATAATGAAAATTCCTCTGCCATTCCACACACCGCTTTCAGCTTACTGTGCACATACAGAGTGATGTTCTGTCATGCTGGGCTTCGAACATTAAAACCTACTCACGTTCACTTTTGGACGCTGTGCGGGAGAGATAAATAAAACACACACACACACACACACACAAGTTCTAATCATGTGTGAAATGAGGATCTGGATACAGATGGTGTCGGACTCAGAGTATAACACGTGTCTCAGCTCGAGCTGTGTGTATGTTCGAGGATTTGGACTTATTTTCTGAGGTGTTTTATGGGCCATAAATCTAGTACGTTTCATGCAAATCATGCAAATCAAGCCATTAAAAACAAAAACGCCAAAGTGATTCATATCAGTTTATTAACATGACATGTAAACGTTACATATATGACAAGCAACATAAAAAATAAAACACTGTTTCACACAACAGTGCGATGAAGATGATGTGATGATGCTGATGATGATAATAATGATGATGGAAGTCCAAAGAAAAACAGACATTTACAACAAGCTTTACTCAAAAGGTTAACAAAGCAAGAAACTATGGAAATACCAACATGGAAAAAAAAGCGTAGAGTGATAAATATACATAAAATAACATACATGCATCAAGACAAACTGTGGTTTATTAGTGACGTGATGAGTGATATTAACAACAAAAAAGCAAAATTAAATATGGTGCAGAGGTTCCGTGCTCGCGCCCGATCTACGTGTTTGGCATTTGATGTGTGACCTCGCCGACATTACATCTGTGTTTATAAACCATGAAAATGCCAGCGATTCCTCAGTAAAAATGATACTTTCAAATATGATCTAGATTTGCATATATACAGAACAGTCACTTTATTTTGGTTTTGTATTGTAAGTATTGTAATAAAATGCGTGACTTTGTTCGTTACGCATCACGTTAATGATATTTGATTTTCCGGTCTTTGACCAGTTTTAAGGTTTGTTGAAAATCAGGGCTGCACAATATCGTGGACAAATTATGAAAAATGATGTGTGTATATTAATTGTGTTTGGATGTGAATTTTCTTTTTCTGGAATTTTATTAGAGTTGATATTTACAACTACATTTGTTACATTTTTAACTCCTTTGTATTGCCTTTCATATGATTTACGTATATATTTATGGGTATTATATACTGTATATGTTTTAATTGTTAGAATTGTAATGATTTTTTTAGCTGACGATATTTTACTGTTTTTTTTAATTGATTTCCTGATCCAATTAATCTTATCCTGGGACACACACACACACACACACACACACACACACACACACACACACACACACACACAGTCATTCACTCTACAATTGAATCAGTCATAACAGTCACACAAAACAGTCACACAAAACATTGACATACACACGCACACACAAAATTACACACTGTCTCACACACACTCATACTGAACTCAATACACACTAGTTCATCACGCACACACACTCTTTCTGACAGTGACAACACTCAAGCCACACTTTCTCATATTGACACACACACACACACACACACACACACTATGTCTCTCACACAAACAAACAAACACTTTCTCTCTCTGATACACACACACAAACAAACAAACAAACACATACACACACTTTCTCTCTCTGAAACACACACACACACACACACACACACACACACACACACATCTTCAAATAATACATTTTCTCTCTCAACACACACACACACACACACACACACACACCACTATTTCTCTCACACAACAAACAAACAAACACACTTTCTCTCTGAAACACACACGCACACACACACACTCACAACACACACACCACACACCACACACACACAAACACACACACACACACACACACCACACACGTCTCTCAACAAACAAACAAACACACTTTCTCATTCTGAAACGCACACACACACACACACACACACTTCCTAAAATAACACATTTTCTCTTAAACACACACATTTTGCAGCTCTATCAGACGGGAGGAAACATCTGGTTTTCCCGACCAATCCCCGACCTCTAAAAACGTGTTTCACCACGACCAATCACAATCCTCCAAATCGGATCAGGACGCCCCAAACTACTACTACCTAGTTCACTTTACTAGTGTGCGACATTGTGCAGCCCTAATCAAACAAAAACAACTCCGTCATGAATACTGATAACGTAAAATTCTCATCGGATCGATGACATCACTAAACACTAAACAGAGATTGGCTAATCCTAGCATGACCAATGTGGCCAATAAGATTGAGTGGGCGGGCTCAAGAGAAAGCCGGCTGGACGAGAGTGGTGAGGAGCAGGGTGAGAAAGACGGAGTGATGGTGAGGTGACGTGCAGCTACTGTTGGAGTTGATGAGGAAGAAGGGACTCCGGGAGCTGGAGTTGTAAGTGGGTGTACCTTCACATCCTCGCTCGATCTGACCGCTGCGGAACAGGGCGTCGTTTATGAGGTCGGGGAGGCGTCCGTTAAGGTCGACTGAGGCGAGACAACCCTTAAAACCGTCTCTGGAGGCCACCAGCTTCGGCAGGTTGTTGTACATGTTGGGTCCTAATCCGGCGATGAAGAGGTCACCTGACCACACAAACAGAAATGGCGCGAGGATCAACATCAAAAATCATTTATATAGCTGATTTAAACTCCACCAGCGTAGATCAAAGTGCTGCACGGGTTATCAAAAGTACACAAGCATTTTTTTTTTTATTCGTTTTTTTTGTATTTTACTCATTTTACTCTATTTTATTTTATTTTTTCCTTCATCTTAATAGTTTTTTTTTTTTGCATTTTATTAAAATTGTATCTTTATTTTTATTGTATTTTTTTTTTTTTTTTATTGTATTTCTTTGCCCGCATACATCCCCCCATGTTTAAATGCGGGGAAATTGGAAAAATACATGTAATATGTATGTGACAAAATTTGAATTTGTATTCCAATAGAAACATTGTATTCCACAGTTTTGGACCAACCACGACGAAAAAACAATCGCCGCGGGTTTTAAGCCGAGCTATTGAGAATTTTTAGTCCACAACTACTGGACTATAAATATCTATTCAAAATATAAAAGTTCCACAAAAATGTTTAGTTGCAAATATTTAAATGTTCTATTGGCTTATAGTTTATTTTTTCTACATATGTCACTTTTGTTCTGAACTTCACGTGCTGTTTCCTAGAGCTGAAAGTTTGTTTCTGAAATTCTGAAACTTGAAATTGTTACATTTTTATTAAAACCACTTTGTAACATTACATACACAATATTACCAAAAGTATTCCATCACCTTCCTTGACTCACAAACGAATGTAAGTGCCATCCCATTCCTAACCCATAAGGTTCAATATGATGTTGGTTCACCTTTTGCACCGATTACAGCTTCAATTCTTCTGGGAAGGCTGTCCACAAGGTTGATGAGTGTTTTTATTGGAACTATTGAAAAACATTCTTCTAAAAGCGAAGTCACACGCTGAAGTTGGTGGCCTGGCTCTCAGTCTCCGCTGCTGTTGTTCCCAAAGTCTTCCGTTTTGATATGATAAAGCTGACAATTGACTGTGGAGGATTTAGGAGCAAGGAAATTTCACGACCAAATTTGTTGCCCAGGTGGCATCATGACAGTTCCACGATGGGCTTCTCTGAGCACCTGAGAGCGGCCCATTCTTTCAGAAATGTCTGTAAAAACAGTCTGCATGCCTAAGTGCTTGATTTTATACACCTGTGGCCAGGCCGAGTGATTAGGACACCTGGTTCTGATCAGTTGGCTGGGTGACCAAATACTTGAATATATTTTTACTTTACTTTACTTTACGGTCATTTGGCAGACGCTTTTATCCAAAGCGACTTTGAGAATGAGAAGCAAGTGAAGCAATTTGTCTAAAATAGGCTACAGTAGATGTCTACACAGGCTATATAAAGAACGGCATGACAGTCAGTGAACACAAGACAATTTCTGTTTTTTATCAGTGTTAAGTTGCTGGTGAAAGAGCTCAGTTTTTAGTGCTTTTTTATATGCTGAGAAGGTTGTAGACTTTTTCACAAGAATAGATACATTGTTCCACCAAAAAGCCGTCGAACGAGTTTTTGTTAGGGATTTCAAGCCACGTTGCAGAGGACGACTAGCTGACGTAGCTTCTCTGATCGTAGACTACGTGAGGGAGATGGTCTCGTTTATGAAAGTGATGGAATATATAGTATATATTAAAAATATTTGATCATTTATAAAAAAAAATTGTCTGAATTTATGAAGTCATGGCACGTATTAGATGGATTACATGTAAATTCGGCTCAGCTCACAGGATTTTTGCCGAACGAAGCGGCAAATAAATTTCGGCACAAATTCCGTAAGTCGGGGAAACACTGTTTATATACAATTTTTTTAGTTAATTAAAGGATTCTAAGTGTCCCATAGAGTGGGAAATTTCAGTCACAGGCCGAACACAAAGCATCGGTTTCATTGACTCATAAACCTCGATGACACATCCATGACACAAGGATTGCGTTTACACACCTTTCAGGTCGAGGTTTTTCGCACCGTTGACCACTTGACTCACAGCTTTGGCGTCCACCTTGAGCGTGTGGACGTTGCTGTTGTCTCTGGTGATGACGACGTTATGCCACTGGTTGTCGTGAAGAGCTCGCTCGCTGTTGCCTTTGATCACATTGGGTCCGTTTCCGAGGTCAAACACGTAGTGAATGTACCTACAAGGTGGAGAGCAGAAGTTCACGTACAACCGGACGAGGAATCCACCTCCTTCTCAGAATCAGAAACCTTATTGGCAAAGTTGCGAATTACAACAAGGAGTTGAGTTGGTCTGACTCCGTCTTTTCCCTTTTTAACATATATTAGCATAAACTAGGGCTGCACAATAAAAAATATGCGATATGCAATATTGCTGTTGAATGTTGCAATAACGATATTGCTTGCGATATAACATATTCCCATATATTAAAAAAAAAAAAAAACTATCTAAAAAGTAAAACTACTGATGATTAAATTGATACTAAAATAAACAGGCAATATGTTTTTAATCAAATTGAGCTTAATTTGGGCTAAAAACTGTGTAGTAGGAGGCAAACATTAAGACTGAAAACCTCAGCAGATATATTGATTAAACGTTATTATCTCACGTACCCTTTCACCATCTCCACAGCAATGAAGTCGCTCCCATCGCCGCTGTTGAACAAGATGAAACCGTCCGGCGAGGTTGTCTTGAACTGGAAGAAAAGGTGCATGGATGTGTAAGCCTGCAAGGTGGCCAGACTCAGGTAACTGCTCTTGGACTTGAAGGTGACGGGGTCGGCGATGATGGAGCGCATGCCGAAGCGGGCGTTGAGCTCGCAGAAGTCGATGTCGCCGTTCTTGCACAGGTCGATGTAGAGCAGACCGTTGAACCTCAGGCTCTGAAGGTGCCCGATGAAGCTGGAGGGGATCATGGAGACGAAACGCCGCTCGGTCATCACGCCCGTCTCGATGTTGTGGAATTCTAAGCGGGTGTGGTCGCCCAGCATCTGACCTACAAAGCACAGCAGGTTGACAAGGGAAAAACAGAAGGCTTCTGTAGTACACCCGGACTGCAGGTGGAGGAAAGAAAGCTCAACAACTGGAACTGGATTAACAGATTCCTCAAGAACACAGCCAGTAACTGAATAGTGCATTACTGAAGTAAAACATCGAATTTACTAACGATATATGGTTATCAAGATGGTTCAAAATTCTAACCCTTAAAGCCTGTTCACGTCATCAATCGCATCTTGAATCTGAATTTGCATACAGTGGTGCCTCTCTTAACGAATGACTCTCATGATAGACTTTCTTCCATATAACGGATGGATGAAATATTGTCTCTTAATGAAATAATTTCAAAAAACAAAAGGTGACAAGATTAAGCAAACAAATACCGTATTTACGTGAATATAAGCACTCATTTATTTTCCCGATTTTAGCGGCTAAAAACTTGCAGGGTTCTTCATATTTCATATAGTCACGTAAATATGAGCGCTCATTTCTTTAAATAATGGTTCTGGAGGCAGATGTGAAATGAGGATTTATTAGCTCAATAACAGACATAAAGAAACATTACAAACGTCGCGACACTTAACTGGGAAAAAAACAACACTGGAAGAAGTAAGATTAAATGAAAAATAATCATTAATATTTCAACAGACAGAACATATTGCATCCGGTAGATCGCCGTGCTAAAGGCTAACGGCTAGCGATTGAAAACGAGACCAGCAGCTGCAAAAGCTTCGGAGCAAACAGAAAACAGTTTAAAACGAAGAACATCAGAGTCAAACACAATCAAATCACTATGTCTAATACACAGAGAACAACGTGACTGTTGTAATATTTACATCTAACAAAAACCGAGCTCAGTCAGCTTTACTCTGTGCTCTTTTAGCGCAAAGGCTCATGGGAACCAGTGAGCAGCAAAGCATGATGGAAGGTGTAGTTTCGACCGCTTGAATAGATTATTGTTTTATTATTTTTAAGTAAAACAACATTGAAGTGATACAAGTCACAAGTTAGGTTTGTTAAATAAAGACAATTTGTATTTTAAAGAGAAAAGTAACATAATTTAGCCAGAAACAAAAGAAAAAAAAAACAATAAAATTTCATTTTTTTTATTTTGTGCCTGAAAAACCAGGGGGGTGCTTATGTTTACTCGCAGTTTGCTCGACCAGAAAGATGAAAACCTAATTTTTTTCTTTGCTTTAGTCCCACAGAACTCGCTTCCTTTGTTTTTTTTTTTTTATATCTGTTATGTAACATGTTTTTTAAAATTAATTTTTTAAAAATCCAATATTTTATCAATAATAAAAAGAATTGGATCCAGGGCTTTTACATGCAAAACCCAGTCCATATAACAAAATTTCCTTTTAACGAAACTGCTGTTGGCACAAATTAATTTCGTTAAGAGAGGTACCACTGTATTTTAATTGATATATTTCGACCCAAAGGGGGAAAAATGGGTGTCGCTCACAATCAATATGACTTTATTAGACCAACTCTTTAATGTCGGAGTGCAAAATGATCTACTTCGGATCTACCAAAGACTTAAAGATGCAGAGTCTCTTATAACTTGCGTAAATCGTAAGTCTCGCCACCTTGTGTCAAGAGGCGGAATTGCACATCTTTAGAACACGTTTCGAACATACACAAGAAAATACTGGGACAAACAACAAACGTGATGGTAGATCAGACATGAACAGGCCTTTTACTCTCAAAATCTCTCCTCACCAAATTCCTAGTTGAGATTATAAACTGCATTAAAATATTTTCTTCCAAGCTACAGTATTAAAACAGCAAACTAACTAACTAAAGCTGCTTTCTAGAATAGATACAACATCTCAGTAGTAAAACATTGTGCTGTCAGTCAGATTGAGGACCAAGTAAAGTACCTTCGGCTACGTCATCGTCAACCATTAGCTTGTAGCTTTTGCCCCTCCGGATCACGCGCACAGTATGCCATTCATTATCATTGAGTTTTTGTCCAGCATACAGTATCTCTGGTCCTTTGCCTGAGAATGACGTCAGGAAACGTTAATGCCAACCTGATTTGTCTCTGACCAAACCTTTGCTTTCAGTCCGTTTGTGTTGAGTTGAAACGAGCTAAGCTAATAATGCTATTGGTTTCCATTTTTTTTTTTATCCAAATTTGTTGAAAATACAAAATTATGCAAAGCAGAGGTTTGGTGCAGATACTAATGAACATCACACACAAACAAGGCTTAACGTATCAGTCTGCGGATAAATAAATAGAATTAGAAATATATTTATAAATGATTGTTGAAAAAAAGTTTTTACTCATAAATGGTCTTGAAACAACTCAAACACTCTTGTCTAATATGTTCATATATAAATAAGATATAAAAGATTCCTATTAACTTGTTTTTGTTTTTATATTTATTATATATATTTGAAAAAATGTGTATTTTCCAGATTTTTACATAAAGAATCTATATTCAGTAAAATCCAGGTAATCGCACCCGATACTTAATTAGATAAAATACTTAAGATGCCCAATATTATATAAGGCTAATATTTTAGATTAAAAAAAGTGTCTTTTTTGGACTAATATTATACTAAATATGAACAAAGAACGCAAGATTTTCAATCAAGAAGATCTTGATTGTTTTAAATCTTTCTTATATCCTAGATTTATAAATGAACCGCTATAAAACACAAGTTTGAGGGAAAATAGTGAAAACCAATAATTAAAAGCCCATATTTAAGAGCCAGAGTATTGACAAGCTTTTGCTTTTTCGCATTCAGACGTTGCTTCACCTTCTTATTCATCAAAAAACTCCATCCTCCCAGATCTGAAAAACGATTGCGCTACCAGTGAAGTTTGATGAAAAAATCCCAGCATCGTTCAGAAACACCATTAAAATGGCTCCTGCTCTCTCATCATTCAAAATGCTTAAACATTTGCATGATTATTGTCTCTGAGCCGGCAAAAAGAGGAAAAACTACAATGTGCATCACAGAGCCAGGATAATATTACGATTAAATCAATCTGAAGTTGCTTTAATAAAAAATATCAACTGACATATAGAACCAAAATACATTCTACAGTCATATTTAGGGCAAAAAAAAACAGAAAGAATACGTATTTAAAAATGCAGATCTCGTAGTTGAAGCTCAGCGACTAATAACTCTGACAGGCGCATCAATAGGGAAATGAGCCTCTATTAATCTAAAGGACAGAAGCGTAAACTGGTGAAAGGATGTGAGACTAATCTAGCATGATGTGAGACATGATAAAGCGTCCGGTACTGGATCAGAATGACTGATGAAAACTCTGTCATTCTAAATCACACTAGAACTTCTTTCTACACAACTCACGGCGTCTGAACACTCTTGTACGTTTAAATCGCCAGACGCTTTGACGTTTAACCCATGACACACGTTTAATTTTGCATAGATGGAACGATAAAGCACATTCTTCAAGCAGAAACTCAAGTTATTTCTCCAATTTGTTCACTTGCACCGCTATCAAATCTCGCCTTATAATTAATTTTGCTAAACGTTGAGAGGTTCCAAGACCTATCGATGAGTAAAAGATGCTTACTTTCTTTTGTTTCAGAAGATTCCATACATCAAATTTTCTTCAATAAAAATACATCAAAACAGCAGCAATAGCTGAATTTTTTATATTTAGGAAAGAAAAACAACTCAAAACTTCTGAAAATGTCTTTTTGAATTATGTTTTTTCATGAAAAAAAAATGAACAAAAACATAAACGGAAAGAATCTACAACAATTGAAAAATCTGGTCTTGCAAATCAAACCAAAACATTTTTTAAAATAAATAGCATCATGACTTTAAAATGCAACAATGTTTCTGTTTTTGCAACATGGTGACATTTGTAATACTATATCATACTACTTTGTTCAAATTTACAAGAACATTTTGTCATTTTTTAGCATGTCTAACAATTTACAGTAAATGCATACACTGTATTTAAAATACATATCTACATTTATTTTGCTCTAACAGCATAAGGCCAAGATAAAGATAAATAATGGGCCATTTACAGTAATAACTAAGTCACCACTACTGTATATGTAAGTGTGTTATCACTTTGGGACACTTTCATCAATATTGGATGCATCTGTTTGCAATTATTGATTCATTAGAAGCAAAATGAAACTTGTGTTAACTTACTGGAGTTACAGTTTATCCTGATACAGTCTAGATGGGGGAAAATAAGTGACAGATGAAATTGCATCCTTCAAGGTTACAGCTGCAGACATCCAAAAACAATAATTCCACCCTTCCGGGGACGTCCACATGCAGAGAAGCGGCCATTTTGTTTTTCGGTTTTTAGCACTATACACACAATACACTGAAAATGCATCAATGAGAAACGTTACTCGTACTTGCAGAATCTGAATCGACACAATACTTGGGATGGGATCGAACTGGCATTTGAAAATGCATGACTGAAATCGGTTTATCGGAAAAATCGATTTTGTTTTCTAAAATGGCCGCTTGGAGCTAACCAGCCACAAAGATTATTCAGCCCAGAGAAGTTCAGCTTGACAAAATGTTGTCTCCTACTCGTCTACAAGAGACTCAGCCCTGAGGAATTGCCACCAACTCGTTCGCTAAACGCCGTGTGAAAGCCTAAGAGTTATTTAGCAAGAGTTGATGAAGCAGACGCTAACTGCTAATGACTAACGGCCGTTTTTTTCTTTACCACACTCTGGGTTTGATTCTCTGTGGCTGGACGTAACGTCATGTGTCGTCAACCGCAACAGAAAAGTGGGAGCAAACAGCCTCGATCCAATAAGCTCCAGCACCGTGCAGTGGCCTCGGTACCTCAGACTAGTTTCCTGGCGCTAATTAGCATGTATGCTAATCGCTAACAGCCCAGTGGAGCTGCACTGACACATTTAGCTAACAGCACTGCGAGTTTACTAATCCTGTGGACACTTGCAATTATAAATGTGTGTTGAAAACGTAGTTTTTCTACACGGAAGAGTCTACACGGATAAAGACAAGCCTATCAGAGAAAGTTTGATTTGTTTGGTTTAGGATTTGTAGCTAGCGCAGCAGAGCTAACGGCGATGGTCGGTCTGTCAGACTTTGGGCTGTAGTGTTTGTGAGCACGGTCACTTCCTGTTCTTGTCTGGCCTGATGGCTAGTGAGTCTAGTCTTAGCTGGAGGGTGAAGAGGTGCTGCCATCTGCAGGTGAAGCTGAGAGCTCTGTTCTCGGGCTGTTTGCCGACCGGGCCGCAGGCTAAGGGCCTTTGAAGGGGTGAATACCATCTTTTGACAAAGCATGGAGGATGTGTGTCAGAGAAAGAATGATGGCGGTTAAAAGCGAGTGATGTAACAGGAAGGAAATACCAACCCGGAGCACAGATGCGCGGCTTGTCAGTTACGGTTATTAAATAGTCGGGATGACACGGACTAGTGTTAGCAGTCAGAAAGTCACAACACTTCAGACACTAGTTTGGGTAGAAAATGATTTTGTTACTGGAGAAAGAAAGCGATAAAAATAAAAACACGCCGTGCTGTGACTGTCTCGTTTTTTTGCTTTCAGTATGAAGATGATTATGGTCAAAATTTTCATCTAATGTCTAACAAAAATTCCAGGCTGGGCGGAAGCTGCTACAGAGTTGACGTGGGGCTTTTATTGTGTAATATTACACATCCCTGCAAATGACTGCAGGTTTTTACTAAAAGTGACCGCAAACGTCCAGAAAAATTCTACAGTTTTTCAGGATTTTCATCGACACGATGCTTTATCAGTTAAAAACTTTTTAAAAAATATCTGTATATTGTCTTTGAATAACCCTGTTTATTTTGAATTAGGAATCACACACACACACACACACACACACACACACACACACACACACACACACTTATGCAGTGCTAATTAGAAACAGTCCATATGACCTCATACATTTCCTGTAGTTATTTAAATTTCATAAATCATTTTATATATAACTACAATATTATATATTTTGAATAAGGTTTTTATAGTATTATTTATATTTATTATTAGTAATTAATTTATCTGAATGAATAAATAAATTTCATTCTACATGAATAAATACATTTCAGTGCATGAAAATTAATTTTTTTCTCATATGGATAGTTTAGTATTTCTATATTTTTTACATTAGTACTATGTATTATAAAAAGTAAATTAATTTTACACACACACACACACACACACACACACACACACACACACACACACACACACACACACTTTAAAATAATTTCTAAATCGCCCAGCCTTCGTGTCAATTAGCCGCTTAGCATCCAGATAAATTAAATAAGTTGATTTCCAGCTAGCGAAAACAATTTAACAAAAGTTAACGTAATAAAATGTTGGGTGAAGCATGCAAATGAAGTAAACTATAACACAACATCTTAACAGAGCTTCTTATTGGAGTAATGGTGATCGAAGGGATGAGGCTAGAAGAACATAGAGACAGGAAGAGAAGAAAGAAAGGCACTGCATCCTGAAGCGGGGGGTCGTATACAATACCTAAGTTGACCGTAAGTTTGACGCGGCTTCCGTCCAGCTCCAGCCGCAGGGTGTCGGCCGAGTCTCGTGAGGTGGTGGCCATCAGAAGACCATACGCCCGCTGGGACATGAAGCGCAGGGACACGTCCTCCGCCTCCGTGTGCATCACGCTGGGCATCACCACCTTCATGTACATGCTCCCGTCGTAGCTCAAGATGGACGCCTCTGTGGAGCACAACAGAAGAGCCGGGATGAGCTGCGTTCTTGAGACGTTGAAGATTGAGCAGCACGTTCTGGTTTCCAGCAGGTTTTGGTTTATGTACTTTGCTCCTACACATTTTTCTTACGGATGAAGAGTTCAAAAATTATGCGGCTTTTTACACACACACACACACACACACACACACACACACACACACACACACACACACACACACACACACACACACACACATATATATATGCATACAGTTTATTTGTAATAATAATAATAATACTAATAATGAGTATTTGTAAGGCGCTTTTCACAGTTTTAACTGTCTCAAAGCGCACAAATATACAAGTATTGTATACATGTAACTAAGAGTACGAGCTGATAAGAGTGATGAGTTACACTTCAAACTAAAAAATTGAAATTTATTTTTAGACAAATATTTTGTATGCTTTTGTATTATTCTGTAAATATTTTTCACTATAAACATGTTATGTTAGTAATGTAGCATGAAAGAGAGAAAAAAAAAGGAAAAGAAGGACGGACGGACGAACAGGTAGATCCGTAGATAGACAGACAGACAGACAGACAGATAGATAGATAGATAGACAAGTAGGAAAAGAAGGTCAGCATGACAGACAGATGTTGGAAGGAAGGAATGAAGGAAGGGAAAAAGAAAAATAGGCAGTGAGGAAGGAAAGGAGGAACAAATGCCGACAGACGAAGAATGGAAGAAAGTTGAAAAGGAAGAGGGAAAGAAAGGAGGAGGGAAAGAAAGAAAGAATAAATGAGTGATAGAAGTAAGAAGAGAAGGAAGGCAAATAAGAAGAGATGAGGGATGGGTGAAAGAAAGATAGAAGGAAGGGAAGAAGATGGTAGTAAGAAAGGAATGAAGGAAAGAAAGAAAGGAAGGAAAGAAGGAATACAATATGACTAACAAATGAAGGATAGAAGAATAGAGAAAAATAATGGTGGAAGGAAAGAAAGGAGGAGGGAAGGAAAGAATAAGTGGGACAAAATAAAAATAGAATGAAGAATAGAAAAAAATGGGAGACGGGAAGAACAGAAAGAAAAGAAAAAGGGAAAGGAATAAAGCGGATAGAAAGGAACGTAGCTTTTGTCTAATAAAATATAATTCCCAATTTCATTGTAACCATGTGATGCAATGACAATAAAGGTATTTCATTCTATTCTAAAATCTTGGTGGCACTTTGGAATAAAACAATAAGCACAAAATAGGCGAAAGACTTGATTCAACAGCACAGATTCATCAAACCCAGACGCACTAAACGTTGTGGAACAGCTGTTGTGATGTCACAACACGTCAATCAGGAGCGATGCTGATTTCATTCGGTCCATCATAAAGCGCACACTCCAGGTATCGATGCCTGCGAACGGCCGACAGACTCCGCAATTACACACTGATCGATATGTTATTATGCGCAATTAGCTGCTATTCAATCGTCCCTGGCGCTCGGCCAATTCTCGTTTTGCACACTGAAGGCCTCACGTGGAGAGAAAAGAGTGACATTGAGCTACCACAAGGAGGCAGCGTTTCTCACAAAAAGACATTTTACCACAGCACAACGTCGGCCATCTTGAGAGTCTCTTCCTTTAACAATAAACACCCAGTCGATCTCCTATTTTAAGCGCAGATACAGTAATTAATGAACTGCGTAAGTCCGTATCGGAACGCCATCCACATGCCACGCTTTGCTTTATTAATTAAGCCCTGCTTTTGTGTTTCTATGTAAATAATGAACTCGGAACTTATTCAATCACATGCTCGAGTGAAACCCTTCATGAAAGTCAAATGAGCTGCAGAAAGCATTACTCATGGGAAAGGCTAATTCAATAAATAAGGCCTTTAACTGACATTCCATCTCACTAATTGACGACCGGATAGATGGAATGTTAATCGGAATTGTTGGAGATGCATCTGAACTTTCAGAGCAGATAAAGCGTTTTGTTTTAGGCAGGAGTTTGGGTTGAAAAGCACAAAAAAGAGCATCAAGACGTCAAGATATGAGTACTTGAGTGTTTAGTTTGGTCCGATCTTTATTTGACGTTTCTGTGGCGCATGGTTTTATTCAAAGCGACTTACAGGATAAGCAGATCAAAAACACGTCTGCTGTGAAATCTAAAGATCTCTCTGTCTACCGGGATTCATTCCTGCAGCCTTTCAGTAAAAAAGCAAGGAAGGATGGATGGACAGACAGATAGATAGCATAAAAGAAAGAAAGACAAGTAGGAAAAGAAGGTCGGAATGAAGGAAGACAGACAGCCAGGTGGATAAGATAGATAGAAAGCATAAAAGAAAGACAAGTAGGAAAAGAAGGTCAGAATGTAGGAAGAAAAAAAGAAACAAACAGACAAAGAAAGACAGAAGACTGAACAGACGGACGGATGGACAGCTAGATAGATGGATGGATGGATGAATAGATAGATAGATAGATAGATAGATAGATAGATAGATAGATAGATAGATAGATAGATAGATAGCATACAAGAAAGACAAGTAGGAAAAGAAGGTCAGAATGAAGAAAGAAAGAAAAAGAAAAAAAGAAAAAACAAAAATGGTTGTGTTTTCTTATTGTTTTCATTAAACATTATGTACAACAGAAACAAAAAGCGAAAAAAGACAAACGTCTAGTAATAGAGAGAAACAATGAGAAATGACAAATAAAAGAGCAAGACTAAAATAAACAACAAGAAAAACACAGAATGGAGAGAAAGAGGTGAGAGTGAATACGATGAAGCAAACAGGACAAAAAAAAGAAAACACACATGCACACACACACACACACACACACACACACGCACACACACTGTTTAAAAACAGTCCCACAGTGTGTCTGAGTTGGTGTCTTTGTCTGACGGCTAAAAACATCGGATTCCTGTCATAAAGTCTGGATCTGGCGCTCCGGGTCTGGGATTGATGGTATTCCGGGTCTGAATCAACAGACGGTATCGATCAGCCGCTCAATCAAGCTGCACCTGTGATATGACGCATCATCATCATCTTCATCCTCTTCATCTTGGCAGGGATCAGACCCTACCACATAATGAAGGAATCATCAGGCTGAAAAGGTGATCCATGTTCATTAAACTCTCGCCATCATCTCTCTGCCACCTTCATCCTTTCCTCTCGTGACCTTGACCTTTGCTCAAAATAAAGACATGGGAACGGAGGTTATCCGCGTCTGCTCGTGTGGCGTGTTTAATTATAGAACATTCCTTAAGGCCAGCGCTGATCTTTTGTTTCGCAGCATCACTTCATCCCGACCAGCCAATCAGAGCAAAGAGTTACACCTCAAACGCTGCGCTTTGAGACAGTTAAAACTGTGAACAAATGCTCACTACTTGAACTTGAACTGGAACTCAAACAAAAACTGTAACAAATTGTAAGTTTTCTAATAATTAAGACTAAATATCATGACGGTTTTATACATATTACTGTGGTGTTTTATAGATATTATCATAAAATATATATGATAGGGAAAGGAAGATACATACTCGGATGAAAGGAAAGAAAGAACAGAGGGAAGAAAGAAAGAAATGAGGAAGGAAAGAAAATGTCGGAAAAAAGGAAGGAAGGAAGGAAAGAAGGGACAAAGAAAGGAACGGGGGAGGAAGGGAGGCATAAATGGAGGGTGAAAGGAAAGGAGGTAGCAGGGAGGGAGGAAGGAAACAGATAGAAAGGACGAAACAAAAGAAGGAACAAATGGAGGAAATGAAGGAATAGTGGAAGGAAAGAGGGAGGGAGGAAGTGGGAGGAAAGAATCCCAATTAAGAGGAAGAGAGGCTGGTAAGGAAGGAAGAAGTAAAGAATGGAGGAAATAGAAAGAGGGAAAGAAGAAGGAAAGTAATGACGTAAGGAAGAAAGTAAGGAAGGAAAGAATGAAGGAATTAAAGAAGTAAGGAAGGATGAAAGAAAGGGAATAAACAAAAAGATGGAAGGAAGAAGGAAAAGAAGGAGAGAAGAAAAAAAAGAAAAGAACGAATGAAGGAAAAATGGAGGCACGGATTGAAGGAAAGAGGGAGGGAGGGGAGGAAAGTGGGCAAAAGAAAGAAGGGAACGAAAAAAGCATGAAAGGAAAGAAAGAAATGAGGGGAAAAAAAGATAGAAGAACAAAATGAAAGAAAGAAGAAAATAAACAATGGAAGTTAGCAACTCCGTGGGTTTAGTTTTCCAGGCAAAGCGTGAAGTTAGCAACACTAATGTCATGGGTTCAATTCCAGGCAAAACAGAAAGTTTTGTACTTTCACTGCTTGTAGATGTTTTTGCAGCATTTTTTAATTTGTATCTTATTTCATTATTCATCTTGCACAATTTGTTTTATTTATCAATTATTTTAAAATTTTTACCCTGTCATCGTCGTTTTTTTGTTGTCCCGTTCAATGTTGCTGATGAAAAACACAGATTTTTCCCCTATTCGGATAAATAGAGTCTCATTTATTCATTCATTCAACCAATCATTCATCCAGTCAATCATTCATTCATTCAACCGGGGACTGACTTCAAAGTAAGACCTAGTGACCGTAATGTAAGCAGCGTAATTCCATCTGTCATCGTTTCTTTTTTTTTTAATGGTCAAAGGGTTTTTGATCTCCTCTTTTCCCAGTCTAGAACGTTTTTAAGGCTTTTAAGCCACCAACATCCAGTCCAGGTGCGGCGGGCAAACCTCAGCTGAAGGGCAAAGCTCTCCATTTACCAGTCAATATACGCTCTGACCCTCAGTGTGGTCATTTTAAAAGATAAGCGTCGTTCACAGGACGGCTGGTGAGGAGCTATTCCATCATTTACTAGACAATAGGCCATCAGTGCAGCATAAAACGGCACAGACGACCAGCAAATCCCATTTGTCCTTTAAACGCCCTCTATTTCCGTTAGTCGCCCTGACGGAAAATCGAAGAAAAAAAAAACTCGCGTTGGCCACTAGATGGCGCCAAACGTCCGTCAACGGCAGTGGATTAAATCCCGGCAATTAAGCAGCCAACGGAAATTAAAACGGAACGCAATCCAAATAAACCTTCGCCGACAATGAGCAACACTACAGCCCAGGGTGAGGAAACACGAACGCTTCAAACCGAGACCCGTTTAAAGTGTAAATCAGTACCCACGCTCGGGTCCGTTCGAGGAGATTACTGGTTTGGGGCCAGATTGGTTTATAGTGGAAGCCCGAGGGCCGTTCTGACACCCGCAGCCACCAGAAATAGCTAAACTGCAGCGACAATTTGAATAATTCGCAGAGGTCCTTAAAGCGAGGAGGATGAGGAGGAAGGTCACGTGACGCTCCTGCGCTCCTCCCACCGCCAACACAAAAAAGGATTGACGCTTTTCTGTTTCTGCCGTGATGGTGGACTGGGAAACTCGCTTCCCCATCCTTACAGAAACGAAAAACCAAAGACACTTCAAGGTCAAAAAAGACCTCTCTGCCTCCCGTAAATCTGAAATCGAGATCTTGGTTTAAATCAACATGAACTGGATATTTTACTATCAGTCAAATAATATGTTTTGTTGGATTTGTCACTCCAACTGCAAAAAAATCCACGTAAATAAACAAGACAATAAAAAACTAAATGAGTAAAAATAAATTGTATGAAGTGAAATTATCTGCCAAAGGTGAGAAAATGTTACTTGGTAAGACGGATTAAAACAAGACAAAACTATTTTGTTACATGGTAAATTTGTTTCTGCATTTCAGTTCTTGTTCTCATTGGCTTTAATTTGAAAAAGTAGCTCGTTTCTTAAATTGAGCAACATTGTGTTCTTAAAATAAGAAGATTTCACTTGACATTTCTTGTTTCAGGACGTTCTGTGTTAAAACATAATGTCAACTTTGAAAAATGTCTCGATTTAGAGTAAAATATCATCAAAATTAGCATTTTTTTCTAAGCAAGAAAGTTCAAGTTCCATTTTCTTCAAACAAGCAAAGTCATCTCTCCCTCTTAATCCTAAAATAGTTAATCTTGTAAAAGAAAATAACCAGACTTATTGTCTAATTTCAAGATTTTTTAGCTTGTCAAGGATCTATTTTTTGCAGTGCAGAAAAAAGCAGATCGGTGCATGAGATTCAACCTCGACGACCCAGATTCATCGAAGCCACGGCAGAAATGCACTGCCTTCGTCCTTTAAACCTCATTGAAAATGTTCCAGGGGGAAAGAGCAGGAGCAAAAGCAATCGCAAGAAGAACATGGCTGAGGTTCAGACGATGAAAGCGATGAAAGAAAGACAGACAATGTGGTAGGTAGTGAAAAAGGAGGAAAGGAAAGAATGAAGGGGGGCATAAAGAAGGAAAGAAGAAGGAAAGGAAAGATAGAAGGAAAAAACAAAGAAAGGAACAAATGGGGAAATGAAGAATCATGGAATGGAAAAAAAGAGGGAGGAAGGAAGTGGGAGGAAAGGAGAGAAAGAGAGGCAGGTAAGGATGGAAGGAAGAAGGAAAAGAATGCAATGACAAAAAAGGAAAGAAAGAACGAATGAAAGGAATAAAGGAACATTCATGAATTATACAAATATATAGATTCATTTGGGCATCAATTTGTCGATATGTCCATCTTTCTATATCTATTGATCAATTAGTATAAATATATAAAAACAAAACCTATATTTAATGGTGGTGAAATACACACGATCAGCATCCGACATAGCGTGTATACAATCTGTTAATATTTCAGCTTTTTAAAAAAGAAAAGAATGAAGGAAGGATGGAATGAAGGAAGGAAGGGATGAGGAAAGAAAGAAACAAAGAAGAGAGAAAAGAAAGTAAGAATGTAAGAAGTAAAGAAAGAAGAAAGGAAGGAAGGAAGGAACGGGGTGAGTAAATGAGGCAGAAAAGGAGGGGAGGTGGAGGAAACAGATAGAAGGAAGGAAGATGGAAAGATGGAAGGAAGAAACAAAATAAGAAACAAATGGAGGAATGAAGGAAGAATGGAATGAAGGAAGGAGAGAGACAGAGAGGCTGGTAAGGATGGAAGGAAAGAAGGAAGGAAGGAAGGAAGGAAGGGATAAAACCGAAAGACGTAATGAAGAAGAAAAGGAACAATGGGAGAAAGAAAGGAAGGAAGGAAAAAGGAAGGGTTAAAAGGGAAGGAAGGAAAGAATAAAGAAAAGACGGAAGGAAGGAATGAAGGAACATTCTTGAATTCATATTTATATAAATAGATTAATTTGTCCATCCATTTGTCCATCCATTTCAATATCCATCTAATGATCAATAATTATAAATATATATAAAAAATAAAAACGATATTTACTGGTGATGAAAAACGCACGGTCAGCATCCAACATATCATATATACATTCTGTACATTATTCAGCTTTTTTTAAAGAGTCAAAGTGTTTCAGGTTAGTCACTTTAGGTTTCATTCCATCCAACAAACCATCCAAAAAAAAAAAACAATTCCTTATCAAAAGAAACAAATACATGTCCTAAATAAAAAGAAAAACCCAAACACAAATAAAACACAAAACAGTCGACTAACAAAATCCAGCAAACAGCTTGACAGCTGGAAAAATCTAATATCCAAAAGTGTCAAGCAAAGCAGCACTATCTTCATGTCCTCGGGCTCCTGGAATGACATGTTTTCTACACTCATGTCCAACGTGTACCGATGAGGTTTGATCTGTCGACAGACTGAAGCCTCACACAAAGGGTCTTTACACCCCTCACCCCCCAAAAAAGCATCACAGAACGATAAATATTCGGCCTTCACTGATTGGCTACTCAGTGTGATTAAAGACTTGTCCGGTGGAGGTGATTGGCAGACGAAGGCGAGCTGATGACGGAGAGAGCGCTGTGATAATAAAGATTATCTTATCTTATCTTATACAATCTGTAAGATTTTCAGCTTTTTAAAAAAGGAAAGAATGAAGGAAGGATGAATGGAAGGAATGAAGGAAGGAGGGAGGAATGGAAGGAAGAAAGATACATACTCAGAAAGAAGGAAAGAACGAAAGAAAGAAAGAAGGAAGGAAGGAACGAAGAGAGGGAGGTAAAAAAAAAACTTTACTGGTGATGAAATACGCACGGTCAGCATCCAACATATGGTATATCCAATCTGTAAATTTTTCAGCTTTTAAAAAAGAAAGGAAGGAAGAGAGGGAGGAGGAAGTAAGAGAGGAAGGAGCGAGGGAGGAACAGTGGGAGGAAGCGGGGCAGAAATGGAGGGATAAAGGAAAGGGGAGGAAAAAAGAGGGTAGTAAGAAAGAAAGAAAAGAAAAAATGTAGGAAGGGATGGAGAAAACAGAAAGAAGGAAAGGAAAGATGGAAGGAAGAAACAAATAACTTAACAAATGGAGGAATGAAAGAACATTCATGAATTCATCTTTATATATATATATAGATTAATTTGGCCATCCAAAGGGAAGGGGAAAGGAGGGAATAAGAGGGAGTAAGAAAGGAAAGAATGTAGGAAGGGAGGGTGGAAACAGAAAGAAGGAAAGGAAAGATGGAAGGAAGAAACAAAAAAATGAACAAATGGAGGATTGAAGGAAAAATGGAATGGAAAAAGGGAGGGAGGAAGGAAGTCGGAGGAAAGGAGAGAGAAAGAGAGGCTGGTGGAGATGGAAAGGAAAAAGGAGTAGTAAGGAAGGAAGAAAGGAAAAAAAGTAGGAAGGGAGGGAGGAAACAGAAAGAGACTTGTGATTGGCTGATGACGCTGGCATTTGATGGACTGCTGTGAAATCTCATCCTGACGTGTTTTACCCTTAAGAGCGGATTTGAGTGTCGATCCCAAGCCTCGCCCTCGCCCTCGCCAGCCTGATGCCCGCACACACTCAACCCTGCGTGTGGATCTATGAAGGGCACTGAAGTGACAGCGATGATCAGTTGTGTAGTTGCGTGACTTGACTTCTGAACGTTTCACGTGTTTCAAGCACCTTGGCATCTTCGTGTCTGGATCACAGTTATAAATTATCTTGTATGTGAATATAAAAACGTTTTTTAAATCTATCTTTTAAAAATGATGGTTTTTCAACAACAACAATAATTATGATAGTAACAATAATAAAATAATTAAAAAATAATAACAATAAATTAATAACATAATAAAAAACAACAATAATAAGAAGAAAATAACAGCAGCAACAACAAAAACAACAACAACAACAACAACAACAATAATAATATCAATAAAGAAATAAGAACAATATTATTTTTATTATTATATTTTTTTCACATTTAGCTGCAAATCAGATTAAATAATTATGAAGAAATATAATAATAAAAACAATAAAATAATAAAAAATAACAATAGATTAACTACATAACAATAACAACAACAACAATAATAAGAAAAATAATAATAACACCAACAATAATAATATAGAAATAAGAACAATGGTATTTTATTATTGTTGTTGTTATTATTATTATTATTATTATTATTATTATTTTGATTATCATCATAATAAATATTATTGTGAATATTGTGATTATTATAATATGTATAAATATTATTTAGCTGCAAATCAGATTGAGTAATTATGATAAAAGTCGTAATGTTTATTTCTCTGTTACTACAATTCAATTTGTTAAATAATGCGTGAAGCTTATTGTCTGTGTTCACATTGTCTTATAATTTGCTCAATAATATGGAGTAGTCCAGCAAATGTTCCAGTTGTTGTTAGAAATGTTTTACAAAAAACATTTGAAAAAAAAAAAACATTTGAAATTAAACTACGTTAAAAATGTAAACTGAAAATGTGTCATTTTTAGTCTGCAGAAAATTGTTACAATGTCACGTTTCTTTTTTGTTACAATTACATTGTTACAATTTGTTACTATTGCTTCAGGAGGAAATGTTCTTAATTTAACTTAATCAAAAAGGTCAACTCGAGATTATTATGTGCAGAAGGAAGCAGCAAAATCACTGACACAATTGCCCAGACTAAGTTTGAAAGCGTAATTGCGCGATAATCCCTGAAGGAAGTCTTCTCGTTCTGCTCTTCAGAGGAACTACAGCATCAAATCGATATCTACTAAAACACTAAAGTAGCAAAGCCAACCCACGTTCAGTCCTTCCACTTCATGTAGAACCCGTGGAACACTCACACAAGCCCTGGAGACACATCGTCTGGCCAGAAATCACACCAGAATGGAAGTGGAGTGTAAACTGGTATTGGTGATTAGGTTGTTGCGTTGTAATGGGAACCGATGGCGTAGTGTTCAGAGACTCTCGGGTGATTTAGGGGTCACACCGGCAGGGACCACTTTGGCTTTTGAAGGCCCCCAGGTCAGTATAGATGACCTCCGCACGGCCTGAATCAATAGCAATTAACTTGTGCGACATCGCCAGCGGTTCTTTGAAAAGAATCCAAGTTCCTCTAGACACGGTTAAAAAGCAGAGAAAAACACAGCAGATCCTTCCAGCAAATCATGGAGAATATCTCCCCAGTATCAGCATCGCTCTACCACCAGTCATCAGTTCTTATAGAAAACTTATATTTCTAAGATTAACATGCAAAATCAAATCTCGACACTACACTGGTAAACACGTCCAGTCGATGCACTACAATGATTTAACCTAATGCCAGTACTTACTGTATCTCACAGAAGCTACAAATTGGATTTCTTGCCCAACACTAATTAGCCTCTTAATTTCCAATACCTCGTTATCAATAGATATATTTTTATATAAAGTGGTACATCCACTTACAAATTACTCTGTTAGCGAAAATTTCCTGTCACGAAGGTCATCGTCAAAACAATATTGTCTCTTTTTACAAAATTATTTAAATATACGATAGGCCAAATATTGTAGTGACCAGTCCAGACGAGTAAAAAAGTTTTTTTTATTCTTCAAGCACAAAAAAAAATTGCGGCACATTTTAGGAAATTTCCATTTTACGAAACTGCTGTCGACACAAATTAATTCCGTAAAGAGAGGTATCACTGTATTTTATATATACAGTACATTTATATTTACTTTTATAACCCTTTATTTCTCCATCATGTCCATCGTGGCGCTATAAATGAGGTGGCCTTATATTAGAGGGCGGCGCTGTATTTTTCACCTAACTGGTCTTAATTTTGAGATGACGCATTTTATTGATTAAAAGAGACAGCTTGAATACAAATAATATTCCACACAGCGTAGAAAATGTAATACGTACTCACTTTACAAAATTATTTTATTAATAAAAAATTACTTTTTTAAAAATCTGACCGGTCCTGGACCTCGCACCTCGCCACCGCGATGCCGCATTTTACACTAATATTTCCAACAAATATATGGATCAAAAGTAAACTTGAACGAATCGGTTAAGCTTAATGCGCTTAACTTAAACTAAAAGTAAACGAACAGGGTGAAAGCGGTAGTCAAAATGAGCGAACAGTGAAGTGTTGTCAGGGTAACAGACGATGCTGGTTGACTATATCAACTAGTCACTTTCGGAGATCAAACTTAAAGAAGCCAAACTAGCTATATATGAGGTCGCCTTCTATTAGAGGGTGGCGCTGCTTTTTTCAACTAACTGATCTTATTTTTGAAAAGATACATTTTTTTTATGAAAATAGACAGCTTGAATACATACAATATTCCACACAGGGTATAAAATGGACTATGTGCTCACTTTTTCCTCACTTCTTCCTCACAATTATTCATTCTTTTTTTTTTTAAATGAGAGCGCACAGTGAAGTGTTGTCAAGGTAACAGCTGGTTGACAATATAAACTAGTCACTTTCGGCGATCAAACTTAAAGAAGCAGAACTAGACACGTCATAGTTTAGCTAATTTGTCAAACGTTTGATTTTCGTCACTCGCGCATTAGCTTCACACGCCAGCCATGTCACGCACTTCACCAGGAGCGGCGGAAGATTCCTGGAATTAGCCCGTCTAGTCGAATTAATCCGCGGCTATTAGCGACGGTACGACACGCAGCGGTGCAGGTGCGGCGGCTGTCAATCACAAAATACTGAGGCAAACAAACACCAGCGATCAATGTCTGCGTGTCAAACTCATTCCAGAGGCTGAAGGAGTGAGAGCGGCTCCTCTTACACACTCACTGTAACACAAGGTGACACTCCGCTTGACGCCCGTACACACACTCACACTCACACTCGGGGCAAATGAGTGTGTGTGTGTGGGGGGGTACAGTCACGCGCATATTAATGGACTCACTGCGGGAGAGGGAAGGTTTCTGCTAAGACTTTTAATAGTTAAAATAAAGAGCTTGATGATGTATGAGTGAGTGGGTGGGTGGGTGGGTGGATGGATGGATGGATGGATGGATGGATGGATGGATGGATGGATGGATGGATGGATGGATAGATAGATAGATAGATAGATAGATAGATAGATAGATAGATAGATAGAATAGATAGATAGATAGATAGATAGATAGATAGATAGATAGATAGATAGATAGATAGATAGATAGATAGAGAAAAAGAGAGGGAGGATGGGAGATAGATAGATGCAGAAAAAAAGATGGATAGATAGTTGGATAGATGCATAGAGAGAGAGAGAGAGCAAGTTACAGAGAGAAAGAAAGAGAGAAAAAGTGAGAGAAAGTGAAAGAGAGAGAGTGAGAGAGAGAGAATATTGGAGGTTGATTTAAAGAGGAGAAAAAGAAAAGATAGCATTTGTGTGTGTGTGGTGTGTGTGTGTGTGTGTGGTGTGTGTGTGTGTGTGTGTGTGTGTGTGTGTGTGTGTGTGTGTGTGTGTGTGTGTGCGAGTGTGTGTGTGTGTGTGTGTGTGTGTGTGTGTGTATACAAACTACCTGACCAATCAGCCAAAGCCATAATTTACATCCTAATGTTGATTCTGTGCTCTGCTCTGACGCAATGTTTATTGTTTTTGATTCATTCAACGTAATTAGGCAAAACAAATTGTCGCCTTTTTCAGTCTTGCATGCTTTCCTGATGACAAGCAGCTTTAATTATGACATAGACAGAAAGCAAAAGGGAAAAAAAACACCGGTTCTTATTTGTAAAACGTCAAAAGATTAAACACCAGGTCCAATATCGTGACTACCTGGAAGCCCCGCCCACACGACCATGTACACCTACTAAAACAACCAATCACAAGCATTTAAGAAAACGCTCAGCATCCCATTCAAATTCCTAATTCAAAGGAAAAAAAAATATTGCAAAAAATAAGGCCAAAAAATCTCGAAATTGGACAATACATCTTGTTACTTTCTCTTACAAGATGAATAAACTATTTTAGATTTAGGAGTGAGAGATGACTTTGCTTGTTTCAACAACACAGGACTTGAATGTTCTTGCTTAGAAAAAAAATCACTAATTTTGATGATGAAACAAGAAATATAAAGTCAAATATTCATAACTCATGCAGAAATAAATTGAGATTTTTTCGTTTAGTTTCAAACTACCAAGTAAGTCTTACCAAGTAAAAATGCCTCATCTCATTTGCAGTTCATTTTACCAGATTTAAGTTATTTTTTTAGCCATTTTGTTTGTTATGCTCTTTTTTTTTTGCTCTTTATCTCATATTTGTCTGCGCTTGCCACCTCAATCCTGCGTGGATGAACTTCCTCCAGGAAATGACATCACTGACGCAACACGGAGAATATCAGCAGAGCGGAGAGATATTAATGAGCTCCTAGCTGAACTGATTGTGCCAGAGCTAATCCGCTGTTAACTAACGATGGGATTTTACAGATGAGGAGCCGAACAAACCCGACGGTCGCATTTTTGATTAATTTTATTCAGAGGAATGGAACAAAGTGAAGCTACTGTATTTACTCGCTTATAATTTTTCATTAAGATTTCGAGCTCAAAGTGGGAGGCTCGACTTATAATATATTTAGGGAGACTTATAAGCGGGGTCGACACACTTGGTCACTTTAATCTGGATACTGGACACTTTAACTGGACACTTTATGGATCACTGAGTCACTTTTTTGTCATTTTACTCATTTTTTACTTTTATTTTTACTGTGTTTTTATTATTATTATTTTATCGTCATCTTCATAGGTTTTTCCTCATTTTAGTTTTACTTTTCGTATTTTTTCATGCTGATTTTTGTGCAGTGTACGGCATAATCAGCATGAAAAAAAGAAAAAAAAAAAAGAAAGTTAGTAAAAAAAGACTTGTCCACCAAAGGGGTGAGAAGATTAAACTAGCAGTATAAACTTTTATCTTCATTCTAAGCTAGGTAATATATATATAAAAAAAAAAACGAGATTATTTTGAGTAATTTCAAGATTTTTTGGCTGGTTAAATTCTTTTTATTTTTTTGCAGTGTACCATGCATACACTGCAAAAAATCCATACGAAAAAATAAGAAAATCCAAAACAAAATGAGTAAAAATAGACTTAAATCAAGTAAAATTATCTGCCAATCACTTACAGATACTACATACATGGTATGATGCAGTATAGTGACATGATTTTTAAAAATTGCTCAGCTTCTTTTCACAATAAAACAAAATACAATGACAAACAATACAATACATAAAACGCGATATGAATATAACAAAGATGCAGAATGCAATAGAAGAACAATAGAAATACAGTAAAATACAAAAAACAAACAAACAATGAAATAGAATGAAATAGGAATACTTGTAGAAATAGAAATACTCGTAGAAATACAATGCAGTAAAGATGTGTAATAAAAGAGAAAACCAAGTGGGGATAAAGTGTCCAGCAAGATGGAGTGATCATAAAAGTGTGTTAAGGATATAAAATCTCGTAAGACAAGATAACAAAAAACGAGATATCGTATTTTTCGCCATATAAGACGCACCGGCATATAAGACGCACAAAATTTTAAAGGAGGAAAATCTAGAAAAAAAGATTCTGAACCCAATACTGTAGTAAAATATTTTTTATCAACTGTATAAAGGTTAACAGCAGTTTAAGAACAATTGTATGCCAGCCAAGAACATAAACAGTCAGTAAAGTCAGTAAACAGTGAAAGTAGGGATGGTATAGCGGTATAACGGTATTGAGATGTGCCACGATATGGATTTTGCAATATCGTGGATACCAGGATAATTAATGGATTAGATTTTTTACAAGTATATAAACACCTTAAAACAGAATTACACATTATACGCACATTATAAGACGCACCAACGTTTCACCCTCAGTTTTGGGGAAGAAAAAGTGCGTCTTATACGGCGAAAAATACGGTATATCGTAAGATTTTTTTGTCTCGTCACAAATGTATTTTTGCAGTGTATGTGACAAACACAATTAGAGCATATACGGTGAACACGGTAAATCGTAACTCACCCCTCTCACAAGTGCGGGACCAGTAGCCGGTGCCGGTGCAGTCACAGATGAAGCGGTTCCACCCCTCCTTACACAGGCCCTTGTTCTTGCAGGGGTAGCTGTCGCACTGCTTGCCGGACATCTTGTTGCAGGACGGCTTGATTCCCGCTCCGTTCTGGGCCTCCGCGATCTGCCGGATGTCCTTGCTGCGCCCGTCGATGAACAGGTCCCGGATGCAGCCCACGTAGCCGTAGTTCAGCATGGCGGTCCACAGCTCGGTGGGCAGGATCAGGCCTCCGCGGCTGTCCGGCAGACCGCCCAGGTACATGTCGCCCTCCAGGTCCAGGATCTCGTTCTCGCCGCTGGCCGTGAAGGGCGTGCGCCGACTGTTGACCGAGATGGTGCCTGGGACGCACAACGATAATAGAAATAAAAAATAAAGTTATTAACACACTAAGTTAATCACAGAGTGGAACACTGTATTATCGCTGACTTTGCACTTTAGTCACTGTGCTGGCCACACTTGGTGACTTTAATCTGGCTACTGGACACTTTAAACTGGACACTTAAGGAGAATCTTCTGTCTTCATAGTTGTTTGTATTTATTCATATTTTATTTTAAGTTTGACTGTACATTATTGTATTGTATTTAATGCTGGACGATCGGAAAATTTCACAAAAATTTCTCTTAACATTTGATTTTTTATTTTTTAAATATATATCAAATTAGCTGTCATATATATATATATATATATATATATATATATATATATATATATATATATATATATTGCAATTGATAGCGCCTTTCAAAACACTCAAGGACACTGTACAAATATTGAGGGAAAAAAATATATAAATATATATTTTTCAGAGTTCAATGTTCAAAAGCCAAGTGGAATAGGTGAGTTTAGAGAGTTTTTTTGAAGACGGGAATGGTGTCAATGGTCCGGATGTGGGGGGGAAGTGCATTCCAGAGTGTAGGAGCAGAGCGGCTGAAGGCTCTAATATATATATATGCTAATGACGGGCAGCGCTACTTGTTCATTTATGGTCTGTGTTTGTTTGTTTGTTTGTTTGTTTATTATGATGTGTGCAGTGCGTTATGGTGATGTTTGTTTATTTATTTGTTTGGATTTGTTGTTGCTGTTGTGACGTAAAATGTCCCCGCTGTGGGACTAATAAAGGATTTTTCAATTCAATTCAATTCAATATATATATATATATATATATATATATATATATATTTATTTAGATATACACATATCACATACACATTATCGTCATGTTTGACATTTTTTTGTATTTGTCTTGCAGCTTTGAATAAGACTATGTGAATATATTTATTAACATACTTATTCAACTATGAAAATATAAAATATAATAGAAATGATGATAATATATAATCAAAATATGACATGAATAAAGAACATTATGGCTTGTTTAGATGAACTATGTGTGTGCTTGTGTACAAACAGTGTACAAACATATATTATTGTGTATTTTATTACCATATTGTTTAAAAAATTATGTTGTTTTAGTTCATCGTTCAAAAATTTTTCTTTTACATTGAAAAAAAACACATAATTGAAGGAAGTTTATAAAATATAATGAAAATATTATAATCATTTTATTTTTCATATCAATAAAGTAGTAACAGTATTAGTTATATTCATTAGTTATTTAACAAGGTACTTCTTGTTAGTGAATTCCATTTATAAATATATCTCTGTATTTACATTATAGCGTATATACATAAATATATATTATGTATATAATATATATTATAGCGTATATACTGTGTATAGAAAAAAATATACATATACGTATGTAACTAAAAATGTATTTAAAAAAAATATCATACTTTTCAAGCTACTAAAACTATGTAAAGTAAAGTAAAACGGCAGCTTAACTTCATTTCCCAGCATCCTCCAGTAATCAAGGCTAATTTCACAGAGCCTTTGAGTTGCCAATTAATGGCACAGCTAATGTAAACAGCCCATCCCGTGGAGCGAGGGATCAATGAGAATAATCTCTCCCGAACCGACACTGGTTCAATCACCACGTGTCTAAAACCTCAGGTTATCGATATCCCAGCGGACCCCCGGGGGTCCGGCGCTGATGTGACAGAGCAGTCGTCACCGATCGATGGTTTAAGTGTGAGCCTGCGACTCAAGGCCGGAGGGAGAAGAAAGAAGAGGAGAAGCCACGTGATAGAAGAACACAAAGTTGACTTCAATTCCTGTGAAATCAAATGAAGCTGTCAGCATGTTGCGGACTAAATCTATCTGATATTGGCGACTAACCACTGGGTGTTTTGTTTAAAGCTGTTATCTCGCCACTGCAGCGCTCGCCACATTCCGCAAGCGTTTAAAGTGTCCGACGGGTTTTATAATGAAACTAAGTGGGAGTCGTTTAAAAATAGAAATGAAGGGAAATTCTTCAGAGCGGGTTGTTTTCCAACAGCTGAGTTTCTCAAAGCCTAAAGTTTACGTTTGTAGAGGTCACCATTTGTTACGTAGTACAGTATTCACACTTGTTTTATTATAGAACGTTTTATATTATATTATTTTAGATTATTTTGTTTTTTTACCGCGGACAATTTTCCACTTCGCTTTATTGCTGATTGCTGTGGCTTGTACTTTTTCTTTCAGAACAATTGGATAAACAAACGGATTCATTCTTGCTTCTCTCACAGACTTTAAACAGCTTGAGAAATTGGCTTGAGGGAGGCAAGTTTGTGTGGGTTTCTTCCAGGTCTCCGGTTTCCTCCTACAGTCCAGAACAAGTGTTTAGGAGAATTGGAATTTGGAAAAATGAGCTTATGAGTGTGTGCTTTACAGAGTGAGTGTGTAAAGCACTTGTGCAGAGGTGTAAAGTACTTGAGTAAATGGAGTTCAATCTACGAGAATTTATTGGTTACTTTGTACTTGTATTGAGTATAAAAATATTAGCAACTTTTACTCACTACTTGACTACATTTGTGATTGAGTGTCTGTACTCTTTACTCCACTTCATTTGAACGGACACTTACCGTTACTCACTACATTGTGATTGTGTGCACAAGTCGGCATCTTTTTCTACCGTGGTTAATTTCTTGAGCGGACGAGGTGATATCGCCATCTCCAGGATGTTGAAGGTACTGGCCATTTATCAGCTAAATCACGTAAACATTTGAATTTGACTGAGACAGAATTTGTGTTCTTTTTTTATCTATTTTATTCTGGAATTATGAAAAATTGAGGTTGCTTTTGTTTTTTAGATTAGGAAACAAAGCCTCATAAAGAGTCTCTTATTTTTAACTTTGTTGGTGTTTTTTGAGCTTAAATTCAATGTCAGTAAATACTTAAGTTATCGGAATTGGAGACTTTTACTCCAGTCTTCTTGGAATTGGTGACTTGCAGCTTGTAGTGGAGTAATTTTGTGACTTTTTCTCTGTGACTTTTGTGAAAAAAAAAAAAAAAAAAAAACTTGTAATACATAATCTGATTTGCAATCAGGAGCAAGTAACCGCTCCATTGCTTTTCCACTGCAGTGACCACTAGGGGAGCCTCTCCAAATTTGTAAAAAATGATTTTTTTAATATTTTCGTAATACAAATGTTCTGGAGGTCTAGGGGGGAGAACAATACAATTTCTATTTACATTTCTATGAGAAGGGTTGTCTGGTGGGTTGCTTGAATTGGTAAATTTTTTAGATTAAAATTTTAACACATTTTCCTTTAAAGCACACTGTACTATTTGCATGCATTTCAAACAACATAAAAAAATATTTTTCTTAATTAATTTACATTGTTCATCATAATTTTATTAGAACTATTAAGTTGAATTGTTAAGTAGTCAAAAAAAATGTTTTAAGCTTTCCTTCTGGTACCCAGCAGTAAAGGGTTAAAAGGTGTCTAAATTATGGCAAACCTTTACAACCTGGAATTTGGCGGCTTTGAAAAAAATGCAAATTTGCTTAATCGCAAGAGGCAAGCGTTTAAATCCTGACACACTGACCTGATCGCCCGTCTCTCTGGATGTCCACGTGGTACCAGGCCCCGTCGTTCACCTTGTTCTGAGTGGCTTTCACTTTAATAGTCCCTGATCCCATGTCCAGCAGCAGGTACAAACTCCCATCCAGAAGCTCCACTGCAAAGAAGTCCACCTTGGTGTTCTTCTGACTGCGGGCGTCCTTTCTTTCCTGTGGCTTTCCGTGGGTGAAGAGAATCAGGCCGTTTGGCTCCGTGGTGCGGAAGTCGAAGGATATGGAGCCCATGCGTTTGGTGTTCCACTTGGGGAGGCTGATGTAGGCCTCGGGGGTCTCGAAGGAGATGGGGTCCAGCGTGGCCACGTTCTCACATTTGAACACCACGTCCCCCTGGATCTTCATCTTGGGGTCCACGATGCGGGCCAGGCGCGAGAGTTCCAGCCTGATGTCGTTGTTTTTGTAAACAACCTGTGTAAACAAAAACAAACAATTATTAATAGTGTGGTAAATCCACTTACGAATGAGTCGTAACGAAAAATGTATTTTGCGAAAGACGTTGTTGAGAAAATATTGTCGCTGTTTACGAAATTACTTCAATAAACGACAGGCCTGTAGCGACACTATAATGCAGGGAGAGATTTTGAGTGATGGAGATGCAAGTCCAGACGTGTAAAACTAAACTAAACGATAACAAACGCTTTCACAAATGCAACACGATCACAGTATCTTACTTACGGAACCGGAATCTCTGTTGTGTCTAATGTCACTTTTGTGACGTACTGGTACTTCCGGAAGGAATTACAGCAAGACACGTTGCAAGTTCCATTGTGGTCTTTATGGAACCAGGCAATAAAGTTTTTAATTGTGATTCTGATTATTTTGAAACTGCGACACCCGGTGGCGGAGAAAGGCAATGCAGCCTTTGGATAACAATGGAGTAGACCGTTTATGCACTGTTAACGCGTGAAAATAATGTGGTTGTTGTGTTACTTTGCAACAACTTTACACAGAAATTACAGAGAGTAGACGTTCAGAACAGTGTCTGTGGCGTTTCATTATGTTCACGCACAAAAGTACAACCCTAGTGAGACGCTTGGCTAATATCATGGTGATGTCAGGGTCCGGGCTGATCTGACCAACGAGCTTCAAAATGGCAGATGTTACATGTTTTTTTTTTTTTTTTTTTTTACAGTTACTAAGGTATTTTATCATATTGTAAAAACATTTAGTCTGAATTTAGGAATTCTTGGAACAAATAATTGGATTTACATGCAAAAAGCGACCCATTTCACAAAATTTCCATTTTCCCCATCACAAAATAATTTCGTAAAGAGAGGTACCAAAGTGTGCGTAATAAGTCACATCATCGGACGACACGACTATGCTAATTAGCATCTTAAGCTGGATGCTAAAAAGAGACGAGAAAGGTGAGTTTATTCAAATATGACCCGTGGAAATACCAATAGGCCAAGCCACGGCCTACACATGACGGCCTCTCGATGCTAAACGAGCTGGCGCGAGGAAGTGGGTCTGGTCTTCTTGATAACTATGCTAATGGGACGCCAAAGCTGCCATGGCACTTTCAAGCACAAAAGGATTGGGAAGCAAGTCCTGCCCCCTGCCCGCCTCCCAAAAGTGGCATCTTCTGGGTCCTAATGCCTGCATTTTGGCATCGCTCAAATCACTTAATTCGATTAACGTCATTCGAAGAATTCCTTCGGAATACGAGGCCTTGCTAATTCTGGGCAGCGCAGTGCAAGCGCCATTTTAATAAAGATTAATCCCAAATAGTTTACCTGCCGACTCGGCAGAAATCCGCTGGGCTGTGAAATTGCCTGCTTAAGCTTTCCAGAAGAAAGAGATCTCATTTGGTGTTTACATTTAGAGCTTTTTCAAGATTCAGATTGGCCAACACACGGAATCGACAAAAGTGCATTTCAGCCTCTATATTACAGAAAATCCTGGAAGATTAAAGAGCATGAAGGGCAGAATGGATGGAGAGATTGTATTCTCTTCCTGCTGGAAAGCCACTGAGATATCCAGGCTTTCTCCCACAGTCGTGTTCCTTATCAGAAAGATCATAAGTATAATCCTTCCTGAGGGCGATTCATTTCTCAGACAAAGCCACGTGTTCGTTTCTCACATCTTACACAAACACCATTCTTTTCCGCGGAACAATAAAGCTGCTAGCTATAGTTTCGCATTGTTCTTCCGAAAATTCCATTTTTGCTCAGTGAGGCGTCATGCGGCTGTCAGAGAGATTGACGAATCTTTGCTTTGTTAAACACAAAGAAAACACTGCTATATTTTTAAACACGCTTTTGGCTGTTTTTTAAAGATTAGCGGAACTGTACAGACAAGCATGACCTTGAAAACCTAAACCATGACCTTGAAAACCTAAAGCATGACCTTGAAAACCTAAATCATGACCTTGGAAATTTCCTGATCTCGGGATCTGTTGATTGCTGATATTTTTCTTTCTGTTTTTTACGTCTGGTGCATTTTGCATCCGTGAAATCTGGCAAATTGTTAAATAAACCGAGGGAACCATCATCACGGACGCAAAAGGGATGTGACTGTGTAATTTTCACCATTGAGCGGCGTCGTCCTTTGATTAGCGGACGCTGAATGAAATGTCAGCTGGTAAATTCGCTCGATAAGCTTTGGAATATTTGCATAAATCTCTGGGAATGTGTTTTTTTTTTAAATACCATACGATAGAATTTTTTTTTACAACCAAAGTTGAATTAAACAATGAGGCAGATTTAAAATAAGTCACTGCACACACATTTTGTATTATGGAAATATGGATCATGGAATATATCTGCACGCAACAATTGCGAGGTCCTATTCTACCTTTTAATCATCTGCCAATCAGATCTCAGGAGTATTAAGAATGTTCTATGATGTCATGAGGTAGACGAGCTATATAATTGTGTATACACTACATGCTTTGCCTTCTCTCACTACCTTTTCCCCATTTGGACTTGAACATCAAAAAAAAATGTGAATTAAAATCTAAAAAAAAACAAGATACTTTTTTTTTTACAGTTATTATGATATTTTATCACATAGTAAAAACATTTTGTCTGAATATAGGAATGCTCGGAACAAATTATTGGCTTTACATGCAAAATGTGTTTTTTATTTTTTTTTATGTATTTCCATTTTAGTATTTATAAGGCGCGTTTTAACTGTCTCAAAAATAATTTACCCATCATAAATTAATTTCGTACTGAGAGTCACCACTGCATGCGTAATACGTCAATCAAAACAAGTTAGAATAGAAATCTGAAAAATTAATGTACAAGTTCCAGATACTTTTTGTTCTTTCAAAAATGTACCGGTACATTTTGAGAGGCATAGTGACAGAAAAATAGAGAAAAAAAAATTGTTTCTGATTAGTTTTAATATTTTAAAAATAGTGTTGTACCACTAAAAATGTCATCATAATAATCACAAAAAATTCAAACAGTAACACTGTAGTTTAAAGAAAACACTGTAGTTTCCAAGAAATATGCTAATGTGATTAATGATAGCCCAGGCTGGGTTTTAAATGTGTAAAATTATTGTGTAAAGAATGACTGCACAGCAAGAACAGACTCTGTCTCCCATGGTGCATCAGTGAGAATCTGGGTTGTATAGGAGACACGGTGAAGACTTTGGAGGTCAGATATATAGGAGTGAAGCTATAGAAGATCTTCAAGGCGAGGATGGTGGTTTTGATGTCAGTGTGTGTTGTGTTGGGAAGCCCGTGGAGAAGATGGAGGACGGGGTGATGTGCTGGACAAGTGGAACGGAGCAGAGTCAGTTAAATAGAACAGAACAGAACAGAACAGAATAAAACAGAATAGAATAGGAATAGAATTGAAAAGAATAGAATATCATTGGATAGAAAGGAAAATAATAGAATAAAATAAAATGGAATAAGAATAGAATAGAATAAAATAGAGTATAATAGAGTAGCTTGTATGTTCATTGGATGTTAGGCCTAGAGCAAGTAGATTCTTCTTTATTTAGAACAGAATAAATTAGCAGATTAGTCTGATTTGGGACATTTTTAGACAAGTAGTTAGAATTAAGGCATGTACAGTACAAGGTTTACGAAGTATACTTTTCCCAAAAAAACAATGGGGGAAACATGTTTGATGAAATATGTAGTAACAAACTAGTACACAGTAACATATAGCTCATCTAGCAGATGATATCATGGTCTTGTAATTATTCAAACTTATTGGCTGATGCCTAAAAGAAACGAAAAATGGATCCCCGCAATCACTGTTTACGGCTATATATGTGATTTGTTTTTTTTTATTTAGCAGTAAATGAGCAGTCTTATGCATTGAGCTTAATTATGCTTGAGCTAGTTTATTTATTCACGTATTTGTTCATCCATAAATTAATTCATGCGTTCACTCATTCATTCATCCATTCACTCACTCACTCACTCACTCACTCACTCATGAATTCATTTATTTTGTGAGCACGTTGAATAGTTGTTGCCTTCGTTCTAGGCGACTTCCTCGTATCTCCAGCTTCTCGGCTTCAGCGGTGGGTCGGAAACGACACCAGCATCCATCATGGGCGGCTGTAGGGTTCAACTATAAATCTCTGCCCACAGTTCCGACCCACTACACTCGAGGAATTGATAGTCCACAGGTTAAAAGTCCAGACCAGTTGCAAATCAGACCGTGATGGTCAGTTTGTTCTTGTGTCGCCAGAATTCTGATCAATGGCTTTTATAGAATCATTTGTCCTTTCGTCCTTTATGCGTGTGTGTGAGTGTGTGTGTGTGTGTGTGAATGTGTAAAATTGTACCCGGAAACCCAAATAGAGTAAACTTACGGATACCTTACTGTAATAATTACTCAATCACAAAATACAAGTCGTCCAATTCCAAGAAAACTTGAGTAAGTCATGAAGTATCCAATTTTTAAAGAGCTTAAGTGCTTTACTCAAAACAACTCTTTATTTACGACAACTAAAAACAACGATTTATTTATGAGGTTTTATTTCAAAATAGAGAAATGAAATTTAACACCTCAAGGTTTCAAAATGGCTGAACAAAATCGATAATAAAAGAAAAAAAGTGAGTCAAACTCAAATGTGCAAAAAAGTGCAACAGCTAATTTACGTTCACGTGATTTAGCTGATAAATACCATCCAGTACCTTCAGCATCCTGCAGATGGCGATATCACCTCATCCGTCCAAGAAATTAACCGCGGTAGAAAAAGATACCGACTTGTTGCGCACAATCACAATGTAACGGGTAACAGTAAGTCTCCATTCCAATGTGGAGTAAAGAGTCAAAAATGTAATCAAGTAGTGAGTATAAGTTGCTTTTACTGGATTTTTGATACTCAGTGCAAATACAAAGAAGTTAAAAATACTTATATAAAGTAACAAAGTTAATTTATCAAGTACTTTACACCAGTGGTCCACAGACTTTTTTAACGTTACATAATTTTTCCAAAATTAGGGCTGTTGACTTTGGTCAAACCAGCCGCGTCTCTGAAAAACACAACAAAAAGCAGCCACCTTGTTTTTCGTTGCGCTTCTGATTCTGTTATTACGCCGCTCAGTGTTCTAGCAATGTAAAACGAGCTGAACCACTTTTACTGGTTGAAAATAAAGCTATTCTACTGTATCTATGATAAGTTTACTTATATAGTAAACTTAGAGAAAGTAACCACTAAAACCGTGATGTTTATTGAACTTTACATCTAAAGAAAAGTAGAAAAGCATCAGTTTTATTGTACTTTACATTGCAATAATACAAATTCATATAACAAGATTTTTCATAGGTTCAACAGACTTTCGACAGACAGATGACACGCCTAGTGTCGTCATTACTACAATGGTGTGTGAGTAAAGTTGCTGCTACAAGAGCCTACTCGAAGAAGAGATGCTTTAAATTTCGAAAGAAAATGCACCTTTACTGGTCAAAAATGTGAAAATTGCCAACAAAAATGATAATAAAAACAAAACAAAAATGTTAATAATTTCATTTTCCGTTTTTTTAAATATATATATACATTTTTTTCCGTGTGATATTTTTGGCACTAATCTGATTCCATACTTCCGATGCCGGTCCACGGGACGGGGGTTGGGGACCACGGCTTTACACTGCAAATTTGAGGCATTTTGCTCTCGTTCAGCATGTTTTTAATATCCATTTCATCTGACAGCGCCACAACAGTGCCGACCTCTCCGCTCCTTTCTGCCTGGGCAAATCTGCCAAACCGAACCTTTGCCAAAAGTCCCCACTCCAGCCGAGCTGCGAGAAACAAACGGTGTGTGTAGTGAGCAGCAGACGAAGCGACGGAGCGAGAGAGAGGTTGCATCAAGCCATCTATCAGAACTCGCTGACCTGTCTGCTTCTCACAGAGACACGGCCAATGACAGTCACCGCGTGAACACCTTCTGAAAAACCCATTGTGATGGTGGCGCACAAAGGCAGCAGACTTGTCGGTGCCCGGCATTAGTGTTGGCACAGGCTGATTAAACCCTTCACGCTCGCTGGAAACGCACATATGTGTTATGGCTGTGACATATGTGTGCGCTTACTAGTGTGTGTGGTGAAAAATTCAAAGTATCAAAAAAGGAGAAAATGCAAAGTGTCGGACTTTCAACATCTGCAGGAAGCTGCCTTGACCACTAGGTGGTACACTTTGCAAAAAGTGTGAGTGTGTGTGTGCGTATGTGTGCGTTAAAATTCTAGTCTATATTCAGTTCTTTAACAGTCTATATATATACACACGTGAATACAGTATTTTACATTTGTATATATATAAAGGTTGATGTATACACTAATAACTTACATTTTTACACATAGTCGATTTATATACATTATTGCTGTATTTGATATTTATTTATATACACATTATTGCAGTAGTTTACATTTTTATATATACAGTATATATATATATATATATATATATATATATACGTCATTACAATATTCAACTTTTTCTTTATTTCTTTATGTATATAAGACTGAGTCTTTATATACATAAATATTTGACATTTTAAATATACAGTCTATATATACATTATTGCAGTATTTTACATTTTTATATATAAAGCCTGTATATACATTATTGCAGTATTGTACATTTATATAAATGCAGTCTTTATATACATTAGTATTTTACATTTTTATATATAAAGTCTGTAAATACACTAATGCAGTATTTAACATGTTTGTTTATAGTCTATATGCGTTATTTTTGTTTACATAGGTTTGAAAACCTATACGCTCTAGAAGGCAAAAAGAAATACACAAACACATAAACGTGAGTGTGTGTATTTGTGTGTGTGTGTGTGTATGTGTGTGTAATATACAGTATGTACTACATAAAAAAACAAACATACACACACACTTTGCTTTCTGTTATGTGTAATGTATTTATGCGCCACACGTAGCAAATGTAGCAAAAAAACGCAGGGAAAAGTGCGTGCGAGCGCCCATGCAAATCCATCAGCGCGACGCCATTTTGAGCTTTCAGATCCAGTGCCGCTTTCAAAGCCGAGCACCGTATATAATTTCTTTTTATCCTTAGGCTCAGACTATGAAAACGAGGAGGACGTGTGGAGGAGGCTATACGTGCTCCAGCGTGGACGAGAAGCGCATACGTTCTGATAAGGCATCTGGAAGTGCTCTTAGCATCACCCAGCTAGTTACGCAACCGCGTTACTCCAGAAATCAAGCAGATTACTGTAATCTCTGATACGGAGTGAATACAACTGAAGAGCTGTTGTTTTCCGCACTAAAGCCGACGTAGCAGCTTTTCGCCGCTGCAGAAACGAGATAAACATGTTGTTGATGGCGTGATGGCGGGTCATTAGGAGATAGCCGTTCGCCGCAATGCACGCTGGGAAAAGTTGTGATGCTGCTGTTTATCGCAGCTAATGAAGGATGCTGCAGACGTAATTCTCCATTTCTGGGTAAATTAAAGATCAATTCATTTGCTGATAATGTTATCCGGGGTCTGAGGAACGCGCTAATGAACCAACGCCATCGAGCCCAGACACTTGGAGGTTGAACGAAACGTACTTGAGATGTTTTACAGCTTGGGAATTGTTTTACTTTTTCTTTACCGCTACTTTTAGCCATGAAATGTAACTGATATTACGGTAAAAAAGCAGGTTGATACAACGGTGTCAAACTTTGATGTGTAAATCTATTTACACGTGAAAATATGAAGTATTAATGAGTAAATGCACGAGTATTTTCAGCATTGCTTGAACTGAGGTGGCCAATGTCCAATGAGGTGCCATTACGTGACCAATGATGACCCACAAAAACACCTGACTCCTCCCACCAATGCATTAAAGGTATTAATAGATACGAAGGCTAAGTTGCATTCAGGAATTATAAAGAACGTCGAACATGACACAATATAAACCCAGATTTTAACTTATTTCGATGTTTTAGTTTCACTTGTTGGAATGCAATGGCAAGCAACAATTTATATAGAGGTTGTTTTTTTTTTTGCTTTTGTAATTCTACATAAGTATGTATAAAATTAAATGAAATGTTTAAAAAAAAACTAAAGCAGCACTAAAAATTCCCACTCCATTTTCTGCAAGTGACTCTGATTGGCTCACATCTTAAACATGCACATAACAATTATTAATTAAAAGATGCTAAACGATTTGATTTAAACAATAGATCCACCATAAACGTCATGATTTTCCAATTCTTAATCATTTGTGTAATAACTATGAATACAAATATGATTAAAATATGATTTAAACAACACAAACAAAAAAGTCTTGTGACACCTAGAAATTGCATATGCTCAAAATGTGTTTTTGTTGTTGTTTGTTTGTTTGTTTTGTTGTGCTTTTGCTTACTCAAATGCAACTAACCAGACATTTGGTGAAATTATTTTATCTAAATCTAACTGTATTTTTTTTCCATTTCTTAAACCTGCGTCTAATAATTATGACACCTAGAAACTGCTTAAAATGTGTTTTTGTTGGTTGTTAGTTTGTTTGTTTTTTTGTGCTATTGCGATTATTTCTAAGCACTTTTGCCTACTAATATGCAACTAACTTGCCATTTGGTGAAATTATTTACCGGTAATCTAAATCTAACTGTATTTTTTTCCATTTCTTAAACCTGCGTCTAATAACTACGACACTTAGAAATTGCATATGCTTAAAATGTGTTTTTGTTGATGTTTGTTTGTTGTGCAATTGTGATTATATATAAACAATTTTGTCGAGTCAACTGCAACTAACCGGCCATTTGGTGAAATTTTTTAATCTAAATCAAACTATAATTTCCATTTCTTAAAAATGCATGTAATAATTATGAAAAAGATTATAAAAATATCAAAAAACTACAAAAACTATAAAAATAAGAAAAAAACTTTTGACAACTTTTTGACTTTTGACAACTTTTGACAAAACTTCCCGTCTTTTGACATATGCTAAAAATGTGTTGTGTTGTTGTTGTTGTTGTTTGTTTTGCAATCTGGACTATTTCTAAAAACATTTGTTAGCACTTTAGTTAAATAATTCATCCAAAATCTCATGCTCTTATCTAAATCAAACCGTATGATTTTCCATTGAATAACATTTTTAAATAAGCCCCAATATGCTAATAAACCGTTTCGCCATAAACAAAAAAGCAAAAAAATCCAGCAGCGTTCCGTACCTCCTTCAGGCAGCCCATGAAGTTGTTGCTGACCGGTGACCCGGGCAGGTCAGCTGTGCTCGGACTTCCACCCACGTAGAAGAAATCATCTGAGCCCAGCATGGTGTAGTCCTCCTGCGTGTATCCCGTGGTGGTGAGGATGCCGTCCACAGATATCGTCACCTGATCCAGAGCAAAAACACAAAAAAACGGGAAAATCCTACGGTGAACGACGTGCTGGTGATGATGGTTCTACCAGGGCTTGGGTCTCGCTGGTCGATGGAGGTCTTTGAGTGTGTAAAAAACACCACGGAATTTGGGGAAAGTCAATGGTTCACAGGACAGGACAAATAAAGAAAATATTCCCTCCGCAGCATATTTTCTTTATCTTCAATGGAGTAAGAAATGGCTCTTTGGTTTGGGACGTCTGGTGGTTTGAGGTGTTAGTGGCACGTTACACATTGTGGACAATTTGCGGGTGTTTTTTTTTTTTAGTCTGTGCACACTGGGTTAGATTACACACAGAGATTATGCGTGTAGAAATGAGCGATATGGATTATTAATCAGCATGCGACAGAGTTGTTGTTTTTTAACGGATGGGAAAAGTGAAAGAGGCGACGACTGTGTGGAATCAGATTTGTGACAAAAATATCAAACGCAAAGTTCTAAGAAACAAACAAAAATGCTTGATTTGTTTTTTTTTTTTCTTTTTTCGCTTGCAATCTTCACATTTTGGTTCGAAATCTATTTTCCGCTTCAGATTTTTTCGCGTTGGGATTTGGCACTAGTTTCATGTGGGGGCGGTCCTTGCTCTGATTGGCTGGTGTGAATCGTGATACTAGTGCCAAAAACGTAAAAAAAAAAATCGCCAAAGAAATCCGAACGGAAATGAGAAGATTGTGAGCGAAAAATTGAAATTGAAAAAAAACAAATTTAAAAGTCTGGCATTTTTGTTTGTGTCTTTGAAAATTAACGTTTGATGCACGTGTTAGCATGCGTCCTAAACCAGCAGCGGTGCATGCAAGCGAAGCAAAGCATGCTGGGAGCCAAAGGAAAAGCCACGGAGATGTATGAGGAAGCCGACAGGAAGAGGCGGACAGACAAGGGTCACACAGACAGGAAGTTGGGTGTTGGCAACCTAGCACGCAAACAAGTGAAATCAACTGTCAGAGCTCCAACGCTAAAACATTTCAAAGGTTTACACCATTCGGTCGCATTTGGAAAGCTTCTGCCAGTTTTTCCGGTCCATTTGATAACAAAAAGGGATGTTTTTTTTTTCCTTTGTATATTAAAGAAAGAGAGAAAATGCCAGTAAAGCAGTGCTGGAATATGGAATGAAGGTGGTTGGAACCAAAAGTAGAAAAAAAAGAGAAATACAAACCCCATTCTGTAAACTGTTTTAAAGATGCCATGAAACCCCCCAAAAAGAGAAAGGAAAAGGGCCAGGGAAACACACGGTAAACCCAAAAAAAGGACAATAAGAATGATATCTACCAGACAATGTAGTTTGTTTACCATAGCGTGTCCAATACCTGAATGCTTTGAGAAAAAAGGGGGGAAAAGGAAATCAAACAATGAACAAAAGGGCTGTTAATAAAATGAAACAACTCAAAAGAAGTCATGATGATTAGCCTAGCGGCTAACACGTTAGCTTAGCTTCTGGCTAGGACACTACAGGCTGCCGTCAATGGTCCATGAGGTGTTAGTCAGGATCTGGATGAATGTTCTCTTAAGAGCAGCAAAGCGATGGAGTGAGAGTTAGAAGAGGTGAAGAACAAAAAGCTTTGTGATTTCTAAGCTCTTTCATTGGTTTGGTAATGGTATTTTTTACGTGAACCTGAAGCTTATTCTCACTTGAAAGTCATCAGAAGACAATGCTAAAGCTAAAAATACTGCTTTTAAATCTCCTCAGGCTTTTCAGAATTTTACTCACAAAAAAATTAGGGTTTTCATTCGATAATACTGTGATGTGAAAATGAAATGTATTGTTTTTGTTTTATCTTTAGGTTATAGCTTGTTAAATATGTGTCAAATAGCTCCATTAAAGAAAAAAAAAATCTCTACATATTTTTATATCTTACTAAAGAATATAATATAGTGTATGTGGAAAATGTAAAAAAAAAAAAAAACAAAGTTGCGGAACTATCCTTAAATAAATTGCTTATTAGCTTAGCAGCTAAGATAGTCGTTAACTTAGCAGCCAAGATAACCTTATCAAATCCTAACACAGATTAAAGTTAACGTTTGATGCTAAACTATATATAACTACTTTAACTTAGCAGCCAGGCAAACATTGGTAGCTAATCATCTGACAAAGTTTCATCGTTCTACAACTTTCCACTCATGCACATTGAAGTCTACCTAAAAGTTACATTGGTTGGATAAATTTGGTTTTTAGAAGGCGAAGATTTGTACTAAATGGGTCTAGTTTCAATCGGATGATGCTAACTATTTATGCAAATTTGCACAAAACTATACTTGTTGAAATAAAAAACTGAGGTACAGTTTGTTCATCTTGAGCCTCTGGTTCAATAGCAGGAATATTTAACTGTACAACAAGTGGTTTAGGAGTAATACACTAGCAATAAACATGGAAGAAAAACAAATAAGAGTATAAAAATATCCAGCGCTTTTGACCAATCACACTTCCCACAGCGGAAAACACACACATCCACTTTCCTTTGCACATAAAGGCTAAAAACATCTCAAACATCTACACCGTTTGAAATGCACGACACATTTAACCGGCAAACTGAAAGGTTGAGGTTTGCCGAGGCCGCTCGACGACTGTTTGAAGAAGTGAGGTGGATTTCTAGATAGAGAAGATCTGGTCAAGCTTCAGACTGAGGAAGCTGCTTGAGGGAGCGAGCAGAAGAACTCAGAAGAAACAGTGTTAGCGTCAAGAACGTGAAGGAACCTCGGGCGGATTCGAAATCAACACTGGAGCTGAAGCGTTACCTGTCGGAGGTTGCGTGTGACCTTCACGTCATGCCACGCGTTGTCATTGAATTTGCCGTTGACGGGCTCAACTATTGCTTCAAAGGCTCCGGAACCCAAGTTGATGACCAGTGAAACGGCTCCGTCTTTCAAGGCCAGGTTGACATAGTCGGCCGACTTGCCGGTGTGAAGAATCAGGCCGTTTCGTTGCCAGGTCTTGAAGGACAGCGTTATCTCATCGCTGCTGCTCTGGATTGGATTCTGAGACAGGTCATAGCAGAAGTACTCAGAACCTCGGAACGTGGCTACATTCTCTTCTCGAGCTGCAAGAGAACACAAAGGAGAGTTATTTGCAGGGCTGGCAAAAGTCGTCAAGTTCATTACTCAAGTAAAAGTATAGATACTAGAGTTAAAAAAAGACTTCTGTGGAAGTAAAAGTATCAACTCAACATCTAAACTGAGATAATCATTGTGAGATTCGAAACATCAAGCTCCCTTTTAATCTTCCCCTATTCATCTTCTAAAGTGGGGTTTTTCATTTCATTCCTCAAATTTTTTACATTTCTGGGTCACGAGGAGCTGAAACCAAGACCAACAATTCTAGGCCTGAAGGCAGGACACACCCTGCAACGGTGGTCAGCCAATCACAGAGCACCACACACACTGCAAAAAATAAATTCTTGACAAGCATAAAAATCTTGAAATTAGACAATAAATCTTGTTATTTTTTCCATACAAGATAAATTAACTATTTTAGGATTAAGTGTGAGAGATGACTTTGCTTATTTCAAGAACATAGGACTTGAATGTTCTTGCTTAGAAATACATGCTAATTTTGATGATATTTTACACTAAATTGAGATATTTTTTCAAAGTAGACATTATGTTTTAACAAAAAACTTCCTGAAACAAGAAATGTCAAATGAAATTTTCTTATTTTAAGAACACAAAGTTTCTCAATCTATGAAACTAGTTACTTTTTTTTTTTTATTAAAGCCAAGAACTGAAATGCAGAAACAAATCTATATATAGTTTTTCTTGATTAAATTTTTTTTTTACTAATTTTGTTTATTATTTTTGCCGTGCATACACTCACAATCACAATTATCTGGATCTCCTCACAGGGGAACGTTCTAGACCAAGAGAACATTAAGCAACCCACGCTGCTTTAATCTTAAATTGAAAAGATTATAATTATTTTATAAAAACAAAGAAAAGCCAGATGAAGCCCTCGGCAAATCCAGATCTTGAAGTGGCCGGCCAGTTCCTCTTCACTGAGAACATCAAGCGTTTCTAAAAAGAGGAGACTAGCTCCACGCTGACCGAGGAAACGTGTTAGAGTGCAGAGACAGATCACTGATCAATTATGAATTAAACAAAGTGTTGTTTTGACTTAAGACATCACGGCACATTACTGCCAGAAGCCGCACTGTTCACTCATCTAAAGCTCTGAATACTTCATAAGGGACCAGACAACACTCCCAGACCAGAGAGAAGGCCTGACGTCATGTTCTGCACCAGAGAGTGAGACGAATAAGAGACTAGTGTGAGAGAAAATAAGAAAAAGCAGGATAAGAGAGAAGAGGATGGAGAAATAGTGAGACTAAGCAGGAAGGAGTGATCAAGAGAGAGAGAGAGAGAGAGAGCGAGAGAGAGAGAGAGAGAGAGAGAGAGAGAGAGAGAGAGAGAGAGAGAGAGAGAGAGTGATGCATATGAAATATTTGAAATATCGTAATTTTCAAATTACAAGGCAACTTTAATAAACAATATTGATTGTGAATGTGTGTGTGTGTGTGTCCAGCTCTGTGATTGGTTGGCCAGCATGTGAACCAGAAATGGAAAATTGGTTCAGAAAAAATACCGTATTTGCACGGATATAAGCACCCCACAAATACACCCTTTCAGCTCATTACCAAGCTGCTACATGCACCTGTCTTTTTCAGATTATATATTAATATTTCACTGTATTGTGATCATCTGTAAACTGTAGATATCCTGTGTTGCTTTTTCTGTACATTTTTATATTTTTTATTTGAATATATATTTTTATTTTTATTTTTTTATTTAGTATTTTTTATACATACCGTGTTCTTATTTTGTGTCGTTCAGTATTTCTTTGTCTCATTGTGTTTGTATTTCACTTTGAATAAATACCCCCACTCCTCCCATAAAAATGAACCTCAAAATTTTTCGGCTAAACACTTCTCCTAAAATACATCTTTTTCTTCTTTTAACAAACCTAACTTGTGACTCGTATCACTTCGAAGTCGTTTTACTTGAAAAATAGGCACAAAAAATCAGGTCTAGTGATCAGAACTCAAACTCCTAGAAACCTTAGCAGGTCCCATGAGCCTTTGCACTCCAGTCAGACATTTGTAGCCCAGGTCTTTATCAGACGCAGCACTTTGATGATTATCGTTAGCGCTGATCTACATATGCAATTTGGTTTGTCGTCTCTGTCGATTGCAATATTAATTATTAGATTTAGTTTATTTTTATTTCTAACACTTTATTTGGCCACTGTTAAGTGTCCCTGCGTGGCGAAGGTTTCTTTATTTCTGTTATTTAGGCAGCAAAAGCATATATTTTTACTCTACTCTTCTACAATTTAACCCACGTGCAATAAGTGCTGCAAGCATATGCAAGATTTGTGCAATTTATGTTTCAATGTCACTGGTTTTTTTTGTGCTATTTGAATGTTTATTTTAAAGGTTTTGTGTATTTCTTTTTGATTAATTCTATTTTTTTTTTTTTTTTGTATTTTGGAAGAGGGAACAAATGATGGAGCCAGACCACTTTTAAATTCCTTGTTGTATATACAAACATGGCCATTAAAGTTGATTCTGATTCTGATATGAAAGAAAGGAAGACACGTGGCTGATCGGATGGGTTAAATGCAGAGAAAAAATTTCCCCACTGAGGGACTAATAAAGGTTCAATTATTATTATTATTATTACATCGCAGAAGCGCAACGCTGCATAATGACGACATATTTCCTTATTTATTTGCAATTGCTCCTTATGTGAAAAACGAAAAAAAAAAAAAAAGACAAACTCAAAAATGAAAAAATTGAAATATGTCCATTTATGTGCATTTGTGAGCATCTAAAATTTGATTATTTTCTGAAAAAAGATTATTTTTCGCTAAAACAAAAAAAAATGTAAAATATCAAGTAGTAAAAATGTAACAGTGAACAAAAATGTCTAACCAAAGTCCAACTTTATAGAAAAAAAATGGCTCCAAAATGACATTGTGCAAGGCTGTTAAAACTCTATCTTCATTCGCCAGTACTTTCTTTTCAAACCCTGCGCCGTGTAAAGTTTTCATACTGTAATCTGAACAATCTCTCTGAACAAAAAGCCACATTTCCCAGAGTGTGCGACTCGGCAGACCACTTCTAACAAAACAAACCTTATCTGCACAGATTTTAATGAAAACCCACAAGGGGGGCAAAGGTACTTCATCTCGGCTGAAATAGAAAAGCCGGAGTGAGGTCGCGGGGTCCGAGCGAGACCGCAAACGTGCCCGAATTAGGACACATTAATGAAAGCGTTATTAATATTAGTCAAATCCACTCCAGGGACGGAGTTGGTTATGAGTTGATGGCTGGAACGGTCCACTAATGCTCTTCCTCTAACCAGCAGAGATGGATGGAGGACGCTCGGAGACATGGCCATGCGGAAAAGTGGTCAAGAGCTGGAAGTGGAGAATATCTGGGCTGTTAGGAAAGCCATTAAATCCAGCAGGCTTTGTGTGGAGGCCATTACACGGTAAAAGCTCTCAACCTGTCAATCACATGTGAGAGGAAGCGAGCAACTTTTGGACCGATTGTCCTCTCCAATCCAAAAAATCAGAACGGCTGTTTGCCACAGCGCCGCTCTACAAGGACCTGCCATTTCCCCTGATGGATCCAGACGCGCATCACACAAGCCCAAAACACTGTGGTGATGCTGCACTTTATGGGAAGTTGAGGAATCCGCCAAATATAAAATCAATACATTGACACTAAAGCCTGCGTGTGAGTGTAACGTGTCTGTGATACTTACTCTTGGAAAATAAAGTGTGACTTTTCATGGAATGAGCAAAATTGTCTAGGTGACACCAAATTTTTCAACGGTAGTGTATAAATATTAGCGATGCACCGATACTGATATCGAATATCGACCTCGATACCACGTTTTCTGATGTACTCTGTCGATACCGGAAACCGATATTGGAAGTGTGCGCAAATGGACGTACAAGTGGCAGCTGATTGGATTAACAGTTTTGTCTGGTTCTGTTGGGCCAATTGGTCTTTATGACTGTTATATTCAATCATCTGACAAAGTTTCATTGTTCTACAACTTTTCACTCATGCATATTGAAGTCTATCGTCTGGACCGAAAATAACATTGGTTGGATAAATTTTGTTATTAGAAGGCAAAGATTCGTACTAAATGGGTCTAGTTTCAATCACGCTAACTATTTATGCAAATTTGCACAAACTAACCTTGTTGAAACGAAAAACTGAGGTACAGTTTGTTCATCTTGAGCCTCTGGTTCAATAGCTGGAATATTTAACTGTACAACAAGTGGTTTAGAAGTAATACACTAGCAATAAACATGGAAGAAAAACAAACAAGAGTATAAAAATATCCAGCGCTTTTGACCAATCACACTTCCCACAGCGGAAAACACACAAAGCCACTTTCCTTTGCACATAAAGGCTAAAACCATCCCAAACATCTACACCGTTTGAAATGTACTGGCACATTTAACCGGCAAACTGAAAGGTTGAGGTTGGCCGAAGCCGCTTAAAATGCACATGAAAAAATAAGAATATAAAAAACTAAAAAACAAGTAAAAAAGACTCAAATCAAGGAAAATTTTACTTATTTACTACCTCTATTCTACTTATTTGCTCGGTCATATGTTGCATACAACATGCTTTTCATTGTTTCAAACTAGCACCTTTCTTGTTTAATTATATGACTAAAGCATTTCAATTTAAAACATTTTAATTTTGTTTTTATTAGGTACTAGGCGACTACTGAAATGCATGTACTCGTACTCATTTTTCAAAAAAGTGGTATCAGAAATGTTTAAAAAAAGTGGTATATATATACAGAATATTTATCATTTTAAATAAAAAGCGTCTCCCCTCATCAGTAAAGCGTGGACAGTGTTAGGTTGGATCCGTGGCTTCACATCAGCAGAGGTTTGCAGGCAATGTGGTGAGCGCGGGATCGATATGACGAGAAGGAACAAGGTCTCTATAGAGTCAGAGGTCTGGTGGAAACTCACGATGACAGCTGCTGACTCACCGTCTCTAACACTCGTCTAATTCTTTCTGATTGTTCACTCGCAGCACATCCACTAACCCACATCAGAGAAGATTGAGAGAAGGTGCCGGACTGGCGAGGCATCAGTGATTCTGCAGCTACACTCAGCCTCCTCTTCTCTTCTCTTCTCCTCCCTTCTTCCTCCTCTCCTCTCCTCTCCTCTCCTCTCCTCTCCTCTCCTCTCCTCTCCTCTCCTCTCCTCTCCTCTCCTCTCCTCCCTCCTCCTCTCCTCTCCTCTCCTCTCCTCCCTCCCTCTCCTCTCCTCTCCTCTCCTCTCCTCTCCTCTTCCCTGTCTGTCTCTCTGTCTGTCTGGTTGGACATGGAGTCTTTACAATCATCAGCAGTGTTGTTTCAAAAGTTAGGGTGACCATATTTTGATTTCCAAAAAAAAGGACAATCGGCGCGGCCTCGAGACACAAATTCAGTCAGGCTTCTCGAAGGTTGATGCTTTAACATGCTTTAATGGTGCAAAATTAACCCCTGCAATAAAATAAATACAATCCTGTAAAAACTTTTTGACTTTAAAAAGAATTCATAAGAAAGTATAAAATATATGTTTTTTGAAGCTTTAATATCAAAAATTATATAATTGAAGCTTTCATATGCGTCAATTGTGCAATATAAACTCCTGTAATATATGTGTAAAAACGTGTCAAATATTAGTCTTAAATTTATCTAAATGAATGAATAAATAATACTATGGAATGATGTTCTAAATATAAACTCTTCTGTTAGAAAATCCAGCTTCTACAATATCTCTTGATAAGAAGAATAACAGAAGAGATTCACAAAGATACAAAGCTTTTAGCTTTTTATAATGTGTGCTTTGAGATCTCCAGCACCTGACAAGGAGACATATACTGTATATAGCTTTACATTTGTACAACCGGGTTTGTGTGTGTGTGTGTGTGTGTGTGTGTGTGCGCGCAGACCTGTCCACACAAAGCATAATTTTCATTGCGCAAAAAAAGTAATGGTCCTGAACCCGCGTAATGAAACGTCTTGGACAAGACGTAAAAAGAGGACGCTTGGTCACCTTACAAATGTAATATATTACAGTAATATATTAGTTTTAGCTGTAACTCAGTAGTGTAACGCATTACTAATTATATTTTCAGGAATATATTATTCGCTACATGCTAAGTAGCGCTTGCGTTACGTCAAACATTTCACCTGCAAAACAATAAATCAAAAAAGTATAATTCCTGTCCGTGAATAGACACGTAAGTCATTGGTCTTTCGCTGGAGGAGTGTTGTCTTTTGTAACGCTGCATGATTTCATCGAGGTTCGCAGCTATTGGCTCAGCCTGGCCAATCGCGGTAGATTTGATGAACATGGCAGGCAAAAGTACTTTCCCGAGATGGTCTTATGCGCATCATTTCAGTTTTGTAAAGGACAAGGACAAGAACATTTATGGTGAAATGCAACCTCTGTGTAAACACATTACACATTATTTGTAGATATTGCCAGAAAATCGCTTTATGTCAACCATACTTTTAACACTTTGTCAAATATAAGCAAGTATATTGTCACTGGTAGCTCGGATATGCCACAGTCGTTGGGCTACATAACATTGTCTTCTACTGAATGTAAAATAAAATGCAAGTAAAAGCTACATCTGGTTATTTTAAGATGTTAATTTCTACTTCTGTGGTTATTTTGGTGAAAGTAACTTAAGTAAGAAAGAAGTAATGAGAAGTAACTTAAAACAGAAGTAATGCAACATATAACAATTCTGAGACAGTAATATTGTAATGTAACGGATTACTTTTTACAAACAGTAATAGGTAATATGTAATTTATTACAATTTCAAAGTAACTTGAACAACATTGATTATCAGTAGCTGGTCGACACGTGAAATAAAGAGCAGGAACAATCAAAGATCTTCATTCTGTCCTCAACTTGACCTGAAAAATCACTGTGGTGTTGTAAACAATACGAGATTATGCAAGAATGTGTGTGTGTGCCTGTGTGAATTTAAATCATGTATGAATGACATAATGTTTTTGTTGTAAAACAGCGAGTGTGTGCGATTATGCGTGTGTGTGTGACGTGTCTAGCTGGGACAAAGGTGGGAGTGAAGTCAGCAGGACGTTTTGGACTCGGATCAGGCGTGAAAAACAGGAATTCCAGAAAAGACCATCTGTCATTTTCAACCGTAATAGTGTTATTTTCAGCGTAAACAAATACTCAAAATCTCAAGTTGTTTTAAAAAATATCAAATATGTATTAGGTAACAATTCTCTACATTTGTATACTTTTATAGCATGATACAATAATAAAGACAATAATTATAGCTGTAGACAGCAATGGCGGTTTGCAACATGTCGAGTCAGCGCTTTACACTATATCGGTCTCGAAACGATCACGATTATATCTGAAATCAAAGAATGTATTGTACAGTAGTACTGTTAAAAAAGAAATGATATGAAAATTATGTTGAAATTTCACATAACAACAGCAGATATAATATATATAGAGAACAAAAAAAAATATATTCTTTTTTTTCTAAATATTCTATCTGCTACGTGTGTGTATATATTTTTTCTGTTTGTTTGTTTGTTTTTCGTTTTTAATAAAAAAGTAAATAAACAAACACACACTATAATTACACTTAACCATAACCATAAACAAAGACCACACACACCATAAAGAACATAAACATAACCATGAATAGCACTGCACACATCATAACACCAGTTCAATTCACCACTTCAAATTATAGAGAGAAAAAAGCACTTTATAAATAATAATCATAAAAATGCAACACCTTGTAAACACAGCATTAATAAAGAATATAAACATTGATCAAGTATCTCAAAATTTATAAGTTTATGTCAAAAATAAGTCAAAATACATAACGTTTACACACATTTATAAACAGATAGTATATGAAAGATAACTTTTTTTGAAATCCATTTTTACTTTTTTTTTTATTGTGTTTTTTTTGATCAAGGACGATTTTATGATATTATATTTTTTATTGGCTCTAATAGCGTATTTATGATGCAAGCAATAATTAACGTCTAGCACGAATAATACACTTTAAATTCCATTCTAGGTGAGAGTGGGAAAAAAAAAAACACTATAAGATGAAAAGGAATAAAAGTATGTATCTAGACCCAGTTCTATAATCCAGTCTGTCCGAGATGAGAGTCCAGCATCACACGTGTGAAACTACATCCAGATCAGCCTCGGCGTCCTGCTCCTCGCTCCAGAAAAACTCTTATTCCCCCTTTGAAAAGCTTTGGGATGCTGTTTAAGCGCTTGCGTTCAAAGCCCAGGGAAAGCAATTTCATATCCAGTTAATTTAAATTTCCCAGCTCTATTTGATCTCTTGCATTAAATCCATTTCATTAATTTTTTCCCCTCATATTTTCAATTACAGGTGTGACATTGTGAAAATGCGGGATTTATCAAAAAAAAAGAAAAAAAAAAAGAAAACAAATATATTAAAGGGGAGAGAGAGATCGAGAGAGCAAGAGAGAGAAAAATAGAAAGAGAGAGAAAGAAAGAGAGAATGGAGAAAAAATCTGAGACTACTGTGGTAGGGAAGAGGAAAGTAAAAATATAGTAAGACTTAAAGAGGTAAAGAGATAGAGAGGTAAAGAGATAGAAAGAGAGAGAGAGAGAGAGAGAGAGAGAGAGAGAGAGAGAGAGAGAGAGAGAGAGAGAGAGAGAGAGAGAGAGAGAGAGAGAGAGAGAGAGAGAGAGAGAGAGAGACAGAGACAGAGACAAAGAGATACATACAGAAGTAAAGAGTGAGTGAAGGAATGAGTGAGATGAAGAAAGCAAGAGGAAAAAAAAGAGAAGCTATGTGAGTAAATGTAAAAAAAACAAAAAGCAAAAAGCAGAAAAAGAGAAGTCGTGTGAGTGAAAGTAAGATAAATAACAAGGTACTGAGGTAGAAGGACTATAAGAAAAGAAAAAAGAAGCGCATAAACTAAGACAAAGATAAAAAAAGACAAGTGTGAGTGTCAGAGAAAGAGAAAGAGAAGGACAGAAAGAGAGATGAGTGAAAAAAGAGGGGAGTGAAAGTGTGAGGACAAGAAAAAAGGGACAAAAGGGCGAGAGAAGCGAAAGAAAGGGAAAGAAAGAGCGAAAATACAAAAAAAAGAGGATGAAAGAGCGAGGGCGAAAGACAGAACATGTAAATAAAGAAAAGAGGGGGAGTGAAAGAGACAGAATAAAAGATCATACAAAAAATAAAGCAAAAAAGCAAAGTGCATGAGAGAGAGAAAAGAAGTAGAGAGAGAGAAAGAGACTCTAGTCTAGGCTTAAAAATAAAAATGAACACTGAATAAAAACGGCATTTTTGCGACACCAAAGACGTTTGTGACTAATGAAGCGCACATACATTTACAACGCAAGAGGTGAAAACACACAGCATCTCGTCTCCAAGATCCACATCAAACGCCTCAAACAGACACATTTCAGAGGCCAAAGCTGAAACAACGTCTCCAACACGGTCATTTACCGTCATCACAAGGTTTACAAAAAAAAACAAAGCCGAATCAGCCACAGGAGCAGAGACTATCAAAGCCAGAAGATACGGTCTCCTCAGAAGCAGCAGAAGGTAGAACGCATCTCGAAATGAGAGTCGACAAGCCAGAGAGACCAGGAGAGATTCCTGCAGCCTGATAATCATCAGCAATTTCTGCCGACACGCCAGAAACAACAGGAGGAATCAGACGCCTTCCATTTTAGCCACAAATATGAACAGCAGATGACGGCCACTGATACACACACACACACACAATCACACACGTGCGCAGCAGAACCCGTTTATTGGAGTAGATTGGGGTTCTTGCCAGCCCCGGGTCATTTTGTCAGGCTGCTACATGAGTCATGACTGTAAAAGAAGACGAAGTGAAGCGGATGGTGCGTAAAGGGCAAAAATTCACACGGAACATCGTTATATTTTAAACAGCTGCTGCAATTGCAAATCAAATCGTTCAATCAAACTAAACAAACAAACAAACAAAATAGCAATATAATCAATTCATGTTTTTTTGGAATGGTTTTGTAGTGTGATTGGTACGTATCACACACTGCCTCTGTGTGTGTGTGTGTGTGTGTGTGTGTGTGTGTGTGTGTGTGTGTGCGTGCATTCAATAATAATGATATTATATTTAAAAATAATGTACTCGCAAACATAAATATTGTAGACAGCTGCTACAACCGCAAATCAAATTACTACATCAAATAAAGCTAAAAGAAACCCAAAACAAAAACAAATGAAAAAACAAACGCTATAATCAATCATTTTTTGTTTGGCTTTGTGGTTTTGTGGTGTTTAAGCAATAATGTATTTAATATTAATAATAACATAAACTTTAACAATTAATCATTTGAATAGCTGCTACAACCGCAAATCAAGTCATTAAATCAAACAAAGCTAAAAAACAAAAAAGGCAAAACAAAAAAAAACAAAGAAATTAATTAATTTAATTAATTTATTAATTAAATTAATGTTTTTTTGTATGGCTTTGTGGTGTGTGTGCATTAAAAAAACAAACAAAACAAACAAACACAATAATCAATTACGTAATAACTTTTTTGTTTGGTTTTATGGTGTGTGTGAGTGCATTTAACAACAATATTATATTTATTATTAACAACAACAACAACAACAATAATAATAATAATAATAATAATAACAATGGACTCGCAAACATAATCATAAATTATTATTTTAAACAGCGGCTACAATCGCAAATACATAAATTAAATCAAACAAAAAAAAAAAAGAAACAAACTCTTAAATCATTTAATGTTTTTTTGTATGGCTTTGTGGTGTGTGTGTGTGTGACAATAATGATATTATATATAATAATAACAATAATAATGTACTCGCAAACATACGCTCTCGTTTTTCACACACACAAATGGCGCGCCAGCACCAGACGTATAGACATATACATCTTTTAGCCAGTAATCTTGCTTGAGGAATGACAGACTGTCCCGAGAGTATTTCATTACTTCTCAACATAATACACTGTTATTGGCCATTATCTCCGCTGTCAGCTGCTGTGTTGATACTTAATGAAGGGGCATCCATGTCGGGTTGCCATTTTTCAGCTGCCTTGGCGTTGCCGTGGAGACGTGGCGGTGGAGGGCAGTGGGGCTTGGCCCATCATTTTCCATTTGAACCAGATAAGACAGGCATTTAGTGCCCGAGTCCAAATTCAATATTTATTTTCCAACCTCCTTCATTTGCATTTTATGTCTGGTATAAACTACAGTGAAAGAGAAAACACACTTGTTATGGAGAGGTTTTGGAACTGTTTTTGTATTGACGCATTATACATTTGCCTCATTTGTCTGTGTTTATGTCAATGTTTATGATTATATATTTTTTATTAAACAGGCAAAACAGTATGCACATTTGCGCTAATAAAGGGCTAATGAACAAACAGAGTGATCACCATAATGAACTCTGGGTCGTGATTGTTTGTGAAATAGAAAATAACTATTGTGACGACACTTATTATATTTTATTATTATAGGGAATTTAGTCATGTATTTATTTATTTTTTGACCATCTCAAAGCACAAGCAATGGCTGGGAAAAGAAAAATACAGAAGTAAAAACAGGCTAAAACAAATCTTGAAAATATAGAGACATTTCGTTTTAGACTAATTGTGTTTCTGACTTCATAAATTCTCAACCACTCTAACAATCCACAATTAAGCTGATGGCAACAAATGATGTGATATGTTACAGTAATGCATAAGTGTTAAATACAGTTATATAATGACAAACAAATAAAAAATTCCACAAAACTATCAGCTGTCATTTTACCTTTCACACTGGCCTTACATTAACAATACAAAATGTAGTTTTGTACATGTACTAAACATACTGTACTAAGAGTACTGCGGAATTAAGTAGTAGGAAAAAAAACACTGATTTTTTTTTTTTTTTTTGCACTTGGTAAAATAAACCAATAGTGGCTATAACAAGGTGAATAAAAAAATGGATAACAAAATAAATACAAATGATGAATAATTACTAATGGAAATAAATGTAAATAAAATCAATATATAGTTTTATTGAATAAATGGCTTTCAATATGCCTTTTTATTTTAGAATGCATAACTAAAGTTTTGTGCTTTAGAACAAAAATAATAACAGTATCGAATCATAATTGCACAGTGTGTTGTTGTAAACCAAAGCTTCCAGTAGATTACCGCTTTTTTAAAGAGCCATTTTTTTAGCCTATCTTTCGCCAGTTAGGTTAAAAACTGCACTTCTGCTTTGTTGGGACATTTTGTTCAGGTGTAAATATTGCAATCCAATTCTGGCGTGGTTTTCCTCAAGGTCTCCGATTTCCTCCCACTGTTCAAAAGCACAAGTTGAGGATGGAAAAATCTCTCAATCGAAAATCACAATCACTACGTTCATTGAAAAACCATAAACGGTGATTTTTCCGACAGGACCACGTCCCATTCCAATCTCGAAAAGCTACAAAGTTGCAATCGTAGAGCGTTAAGACCAAACTAGCCGGGCACCGAGTGACCCGCAACACTTTCCCCACAACAAAAAAAAAGTGCGGGAAAAACACATTAGCCGTGCTGGACAAACATAAACATACTGACCTTTACCCTCCATAAAGAAATAACCTGACGTTGCTCGTCGATACGCTCACGGCCCAACAAACACCATTAAACACAAAGTAATAGGCTGTTCACCTCCACAGAGACGGAGCGGGAGACAGATAAAGGATATTGATCACCAAGGGCATCTATTCCCTCCGTATCTCTCCATTCAGTCTCCATCGGTTTATCTGGACCAGGCTGAGTATTAAAACCGCATGTAAATGATGGAAAGGGTTTTTTGGAATACATCTAGTGGACAATACGTTAACATCAAGGGGACAACGTGTAAACTCAACGTACTTTAAATAGAAAAAAAAAATACTTTGATACTGATAATGAAAAGGGGGCAAAGTATAGTTTTATTGATTTAACGGTAAGTGGCTGTTTTATTTTTTTTTACAACGCTTCTTTGTAACTTGACTTTTGTTCTGTACATTGTAGAAAGAAAGAGAGTGACTGCTGAGAGTGTTTTTTGATTAAGTTGCTGTTTTTCCTTTGTACAATGCATCATAGTAAAATGCTGTACATACAGATTAACGATAAATACAGGTGTGAATACAAATGTAATTAAACAAGAATAAAAACAATATGTGGTCAGAATGTGACCAGTAAAGGATATTGATCACCAAGGGCATCTATTCCCTCCGTATCTCTCCATTCAGTCTCCATTGGTTTATCTGGACCAGGCTGAGTATTAAAACCGCATGTAAATGATGGAAAGGTTGCGACACTTTTGAGACAGTCAAGTTTGCCGGATTCCAGTGATGGAGTTGGAGGTGTGATTAGTCATGACGGATCGGTAATTAGCCGATAGTAAAGGCCGCGCGTCTGACCCAAGACAGCCGTCTTCCCGATGTTCGGTAATTCCTCGTGAAGGCCGTACAGTCGTCCACCCGTTGGAAAAAATTACCGCGCCTCGACTCGACAACTGGCACAAGCTGAGATTAATCAAAATGTTAAACTAATTTGCGCAAGGATTCCGAGTGTTTGTGATGAATTACACATATTAAAGTCAGCATGTGTCCTTTTATGTAAGTGAACGGGATTGGACGGCCCAAAAATATCTTGCATAAGCGCAATTAATGAGGATGAGGAAAAGGTTGTTTGTGATTGGACCGACCACGGATAGACTACGGGCTACTGATTCTGCGCTTTCATGCGCGAGTATTGCTGTATTACAAACAAATACTAATATTGTAGTAAATATTGCAGCGTGCTGTACAAAAAATGCACTTTAAAATTTGACAAAAATTATAATTCCGAGTGTCACTTCAGGGGGACAACAAGTTAACTCAACATGCTGTAAATAGAAAAAAAAAATAAATAAAAGCATGCTGTAAAAAAAACGCACTTGTAAAATTTACAGAAATAAACAGCAAACTGCCGGGTTTTTTGTTGAATACATCAAGTGGACAATGTGTTAACATTAAGGTTAACGTCAAGTTTAACGTGTAAACTTGTATTGTAAATAGAAAAAAAAATAATTATACTTTGATGCTGATAATTCATACAGGGGCGAATTATAGTTTTATTGATTTTACGGCAAGTGGCTGTTTTAATTTTTTTTACAATGCTTCGTTGTAACTTTAGTGCTGTGAATTATAAAAGAAAGTGTCTGCTGATAGCGGTTTTTGCTTGAGTTGCTGTTTTTTCTTTGTACAATGCATCATGGGAAAATGTGGTAACTGCAGTAATGTGTTGTAAATAAAGATAAACAATAAATACAGATGTAAATACAAATGCAAATAAATAGGAATAAAAACAATATGTGGTTTGAAGAGTTTTGTATTTTAGAATGTCTGAAGTTTTGTGCTTTAAAGAAAAAGATAGAAAAGATAAATGTAGGGAATCATAATTTTACAGTGTGTTGTTGTAAACCAATGTTGCCAGTAGATTACCGCTTTTTTGAAGGGACATTTTTTACAGTGTATCTTTTGTTGGTTCAGTTAAACAGAACTTCTGCTTTGGCTGGGACATTATTTTTTGGTGTAAAATAAATACTACAATTGAATTTTTGCGTGGGTTTCCTCTAGTTCTCCAATTTCCTCCCACTGTTTAACAACACAATTTCAGGAGACTGGGAAAGTATCTCATGCGAATGTGTGTGTCCTGCTCTGTGATTGACTGCCCAATAATTTATAGCTGGGGTCTTAACTTCACTGAATCTAGCTCCCATTGACCCAGAAATGGTAAAGTGGTTCAATATAAGGATAATTGCGATGGGTGAACGTTCACTACATTTTTCCTGCTAAATGAGTTGTGGTTCAGAAATCGGATTCTGATCCAAATCAACCAATGAGAAGATTTATACATGTGAATAAACTCAAAATAAAAATAAAACTGATTCACACGCAATATAACAGTGTCAACAATAGTACACCAGTAAACCAGTCTTTATTACTGTAGCATTACTGTACACGCTATGCAGTATTAGTAAAAAAAATGTAAATAAACTCAAAATATAAAAAATAAAACTGATTCACACGCAATCTAACATTCTCAACAATAGTACACCAGTAAACCAGTCTTTATTACTGTAGCATTACTGTACACACACTATGCAGTAATAGCAAAAACGTCGAAATAACACAAATAAACACAGAGGCTTCACCAACAGAAATTACTGAAAGCAAAAGCGTCTAAAGATCGATTTTTGAACAAAGACCGAAAACTAGAAATGTGTTGCCACACAGGTCTCTTAAGAAAAACTAGAAATCTAGCAGTTCATCAGCCTTTGTCGAAATCTGGTTCACAGGAGGGTGGTCCGCAAACCCCCTCTGGCACTGAAAAATGCCTTTTCTCATTTAAAGGAACATTAATCGTAATGACAATGGTGCCAATTTATATGCTTGTCAGCATCGCTTGTGATTTAGTGTGAAAAAAGAGAGAGAGTTCTAACAAAATATGTCATTAAAATAGTCAGTCGTTTGATTTATAATTAGACGAGCGTTTTCTGACATTTTATGCTACAATGTAGCTTTACTGATTTGCATGTTTCATATTCGTATTAGAATATGACTTTGATAGTTTTTTACTTTGATAGTAATTGTACACATTGATAAAAGTCAATACTGTTTTTTTTTTGTTCCAAAATATCTAAATTACTAAATTGATAAACATACAATCTATAAAATGTCTGCATTTAGATTGGTGTTTTATTTTGCCTGTCTTTTTTATTATATTTCCTTTTTATTTGTATTTATTGTAAACTAAAACATAGCCAGAACCAACAATCGCTTTGATTATGAACCATTAATTATTTAGATAATAATGTATTAACAATAATTCATGTACATTATAAAACATATTAAAATAATCAATAAAATGTAAAGACCAAAATGAAAAAAAAAAAAATCTCACAAAACCATAAAAGGCTTCAGCTGTCGTGTTACCATTCACACTGACCTTACTAAATAGTACAAAATTTAGTTCTGTACTAAGAGTACTTAAGTAATTAGGTAGTAGGAAAAACGCAGATTTAGTGAAATGTTTGCACTTGGTGAAATAAACCAATAGTGGCTATAACAAGTTGAACCAAAAATGTTATATCTGCAGTATTGAAGTGTAAATAAAAATAAACATTAAATCTAAATGTAAATACAAATGTAAATAAATGTAAATAAAAACAAAATACAGTTGTATTGAATTAATGGTTTTCAAGAAGCCTGTACCAGCAATAACTTTGATTATGAACCACTTAGATAATAATTTATTAATAAAAATAATTCATTTATTAAATAATATTAAAACACATAGAAATATTTAAAACAAAAACATAATATTTAAAACAATATAAAATAATCACTAAAGTGTACTTGTACAATGTGCAACTCTTTAATATTCTCCCATTAAACCCGCATTAATGAACTGGCAGACGAAGCGCAGATTAGCATGGTAGCGGTGAGCGTGTTCAATAAACTGTAAGAGACAGACAGACAGATGCGTCTGACAGATCCGCTGCTGGGCTCTTCCTCGCAGGAAGTGGAACCAGGCCAGAGACGGAGCAAAAGGCCCTTGGCAAGCCAGTGTCAAACACAATGACCCTATAAAGCATCTCGGAAGCACATTTTATCCATAAGGGTCTCCAGAGGAGGGCTTGTCTGGCGTATACCCTCGCCATTATAGCCCCCCTCCTCCGCAAACAGCCCCTGGGCTCGGAGATCTTAACCCGTTGTCTCATGGGTACCAGACAGAAGGAGTCCCCAGGCGGCCCATAATTACCTCCTTTCAAAACACGCCCCCGCTAAATCAACTATCGCAGCTTCTCTTCATCCTATATGTTAGTGTACAGGCCGAGATTCCTCTGACTGCATTGCTTGAATATTTTTGCTGATGTTTTTTTTCTCTCTCTCTCTCTCTTTCTCGCGGTCTGTGGCTGGCTAAGGCGAATATATGCATTTAAAGTACGGCGGATTGATTTTAATTTTCCACGGTTACGAACTGTTTCAGCAGCACAGAACCATCCATTCCACAAACGCTGCCGTTAATATTCACCGTGGGGAAAAATGATCATCGTAGAAACATCTACAACACAACAGTGTTTAAAGTGATTATTAGATGTCAGTCGGTGCACAAACGTTCGTACTCTGGAGCCAAACTTGACTTTGCTGTAATTTTGCCAGCCTCAGAACATGTAAATCTATGTTAATTAAGAAAGAAAAAATAATAAATATATACTTATTAGAATGTACATGTTGTTTTGTTACCATCTAGTTCCCAAAACGTAATGAAAACTATATTTTTGGACAATCTTTTCGCAAAATGCATTGACGCAAATATAAGCAAATGTTTTTTTTCGTATTTTAGATGCTCAAAAACGTAGGTGGTGCTTATAATTGCACTTATATGCGATTATATGCACGTATATATGCACACATTTTCCATATTACACGAGATAAGCAACCACAAATAAACAGAATCACGTCTCCATTGGGCGTTGTGCGCTATATCCTCATTTTTTTCTTTAAATAATGGTTCTCGAGGCAGACGTACATATAAGTTTTTATTCGCTCAATAACAGAAATAAAGAAACATTAAGACACGCCACAGAGACACAATAACACTGGAAGAAGTAAGATTAAACTAAATACAATCATTAATATTTGAACCGACTGACCATCTGGTAGATTCATGCTAACGGCTAACGGTTAGCACCTGAAAATGAGTCCATAATAACACAAAATCATCAGGGCAGAAATAACATAGTTCAAAACGAAGAACACCTGAGTCAAACACAATCAAATCGCTCTGTCTGCTACACAACAAAACAACACTGTTCTGATATTTACAACTAACAAAAACCCAGCTCAGCTTTGGTGTGGCGTGCAAAGGCTCATGGGAACCTAAGGCCTCAATGGTGGATTATGGAAGCTGGAGTTTTAAAGACTAGAATGGATTTTTTCAAACTAAGTAAAAACGACAATAAAGTTGATACAAGTCACAAGTTAGATTTGTTAACAAAGAAAAAAACAGTATTATTACGAGAAAATGAACACAATCTTACCAGAAATGTTTTTTTGGAATTTTAATTTTGTGCTTGAAAAATCAACGAGGTGCTTATATTCGCAAAATGCTTATATTTCTCGTAAACACGGTATTCTAGAAATATTTTGCTACATTTGTCATTCAAAGGCATCTGAAGGTCTCCACAATTACAATTTACCGTACTATTTCCGTACAGTCACAACCTCTTGTTCCAAATGGACTAGAATCACAAAATAAGAAAGCAAAAACAGAAATAAAAGAGTACTATAAAAATGACCACAAAAATGATCAGTGAGCAAGCCACTTTGTCAACAACGGCTAGGAAAAAAAAATGTAAAAAATGATTTTGCGTCAAACGGCACGTCCTTGTTTATAACCAGCACTGACAAAATGATACTGTACTTTCCACACACACGCACAAAACAACCCTTGTATCTAAAAATAAACGTTATCTAACACAAATCGTCTTGCAGGAAAAACTGGAAGGACATCAGCAGGGTGAGTGGTGGGGGTAGACGGATGCTCACTGGAGAGGAATGATGAGTGAATACGGGCATAAACTGAACGATATTACTCTATGACCTGAGTCTAAACCATTCTTCTCCTTCAGTCTGCGCCAACGGTCTCCAAACAAAGCGCACCAGATCCAATACCACCACGTTAAGGCTGATGGATAAAGCCGGAGCGTGGGCCGTGCGAGTGGGAGGGGCCGGGCAGAGCGTGGAGACGGGCGGGGCGGGTAAGTGGAAGCCACTCATGTGTGAAGCTCCACACCGGCCTGATTACTTGCTTTTGCACATGTAGCTTCTCAGAGGCAGAAAAAAAAATGACAGTGTCGCTTTTAGACGCCCCCTTCCCTCCATCCTTCAGTGCGTCCGAATCCAGCGGTTTTTATAACACCACTCCAGGCCACAGCAGACGCTTTACAGCTTTGTTAGTGTCCGAGTTCCTTTGTGAATAGAGAAACGGGGGTTAATGAAAAACTCTCGATTTGCTGGATTGATTGATTATTTTGTTTATTGTCATTTTAGCTTCAGAGGCCATTTCGGGGCATATACAAAATTTAAAATGAACTTATGTACAATATTCCATATTTATGCGAATATAAGCACCCTTTTCAAATTTTCGATGCTCATAAACTTGGGGGTGCTTATAATTGACGATTTCAAATATGTGCGTTAATTTAAGCGCCTATTTTTTTCTGTATATCAAGTCAGGGACAAACACAAATAAACTGAACCACGTCATCTTTATGTAGCGGCGCGTGTGTGCGTCTGTAAATAATGCATAGGCAGACGTGCATATAGTATACGTTTTTTTGCCTCAATAACAGAAATAAAGAAACATTAGACACGCCAAAATGACACTGGATACAATCATTAATATTACAACAAACAGAAAATACAAACACAGCAGGTAGGTTAGCTTAGCGCTAACAAACAGGTCCAATGTGTCAACTCAAAAAGAGGCAAAACAGTCGAAAATGAAGAACACGAGCAAGGAGTAAATAAATCCAAGGAACAGACACAATCAAAACGCTCTGTCTGCTAAAAAGGAGACAATAATCATTCGCTTCGATTCTCTTCACAGCGTCAGATAAACAGAGAGCTCGATGGGCCTCCAGCAGTTGCTTTGCACATGCAAAGGACTGGTGCAAAGGCTCTTGGGAATTGAAGTTCTGACCGCTAGAATCGACTTTTTGTTATCTATCATTCAAGTAAGACAATTTCAAAATGATACAAGTCAAACGTTAGGTTTGATAAAAAATGTTAGAAATAGTATGTTTATGAGGATATTACCATAATTGAACCAGAAGTGCAAAAAACGATTTTTATTTTATTTATGTATTGCATTTTTATTTTGTGCTTATAGTATGAGTGCTTATAGTCGCGGAAATACGGTAATAGTATCATGCCTACATACAATATCGTATCATGCCAAGATAAGATTAATACAACATTTCCAATAACAATAATAATAATAATAATAATCATCTACAAAAAAATATTTAAACAAGCTTGATGATATGTATTTTTGGATAAACACTTAGAAATAGATATTTCAGTGTATTGTGAGCTAAAAAAGTTGTCTTGTGGTTTTTAAAACAGGGCATTCCAAGAATATGTGTTTAATGTTTAAAACCACTCCACAATTCTGGCTTTTTGGGGCTTTTTCTACAGCGAGCAAAAGTCGACGTGTTAATCTGGTGTGAGCGATGTGACATCTTGAGTAATTGACTTTTTCATCTCTTGATTTAAAAGAGTAAGTCTTTCTTTTCCCCACTGCAGGTTGTATTTCTAAGAGTTTGTTTTGTGGATTATAATTCCACTGTTCCTGTCACATTTGGAGCATTTATAACGTCTGATGGTGGGATTTTGCACTTCAATGTGCTTTTGTCAAGTGAAGCTTTGTCTGTCTTTTCATTTTCAAGTTATCCAAACTGTCCTGGCACGGAACAGAAGATGATATTTTTGGACCTTCTTTGCCGTTTGTTTGCTCTGATTAAAATATCTATTAGTATGAGGTGCTCGGCTTCTGTAGACTGTTCTGAAGACTGGAGACAAGTTTTGGAGTCTGTAAAAACAATAAAGTGGGTATAATCAGTTTTTAAAATCTATTACAGGGACTTCGATTTGCTGGAAAAAAAAAACAGGCTTCCATGTTTTACGGTAATATATGGTGAGTGGTTATAATGGCATCCACTAATTGCACAAATGTAAATGGAAGGCTGAACAATTATAAATGGCAAAGCTCGACTTAAATTGGGCACATTTTTCAGATGCCTCTCATTTACATACTTTTAAGACAATTAATAAACATCTGTATGTCCACACACACACGCATATAATTGTTCACGCACTTCATGTAATGTAAAAGCAAAAAAGCTAAATATTAAGTAACCATTCTGTTAATTATTGGTTAAAATGTGAATGTGTGTGTGTGTGTGTGTGTGTGTATGTGTGTGTGTGTGTGTGTGAATGGTTGGCCACCAATTCTGGGCTAGTCCCGCCTTCAATCCAAGAATTGCTGGGATTGGCTCCATCTCTACTTGAGGGACAAATGGACAGTCAGACAGGCAGATGGACAATCAGGTAGTTGGTATGGATGGATGAATAGATGGAGTAATTGATGGACATACAGATGAATGGATTTAGGGAAGGATGAATGATTGGATGATAGATGAATGGATTCTTGGAACATCAGACGGGCAGATGGACAGTCAGGTAGTTGGTACTGATGTAGAATAGTAGGCTGAATGGATGACAGATGGATGGATGGATAACTCATGGATGATGGGTCTGGCAGGTAGACAGCCGGGTAGTTGGTATGTAATGAATGGGAGAATGGATGAATGGATGGATTCATGGATAGTTGGACGGGCAAATAGACAGGTAGGTAGTGGGTGTGAATGGATGGATGGATGGATGGAATCATGTACTGTTGCACTTGCATGTAGACATTCAGGTAGTTGGTATGGAGGGATGGAAGGAAGAATTTATGGACAGTTGAATAAATGGATGGATCGATGATTATATGATAGATGGATGGACTATTGGACAATCAGACAGGCAGATGGACAGTCTGGTAGTTGGTACAGATGGATGAATGGACAGATGGACGGATGGATGAATAATTTATGGACGATCGGACTGGCAGGTAGACCTTTTGGTAGTTGTATGAATGAATGGATGGATAAATGGATGGTTAGTATGGAGGAATGGAGGGATGGATGAAGGAATTGATGGATGGATGGATGGATAAATGGATGGATGGATGATTGGATGATAGATGGATGGATTCTTGGACAATCAGAGGGGCAGATGGACAGTCAGGTAGTCGTTACAGATTGGTAGATGATACGATGGATGGATGGATGGATGGATGGATGGACGGACTAATGAATAATTAATGGTTGTTAAGACTGGCAGGTAGACAGTCGGGTAGTTGGTATGCAATGGATAGAAGGATGGATGGATGGATGGATTCATGGAGAATTGGATGGTAGGATGAATGGACAGATGGATGGATGGATGGATTCATGGAGAATTAGACGATAGGATGGATGGACAGATAGATGGATGGAATCATGGATAGTTGGTCTGGCAGATAGACAGGTAGGTGGTTGGTACGAATAGATGGATGGATGGTTGGTATGGAGTGATGAATGGAGGAGTTGATCTACGGATGGATAAATGGATGGATGGAATCATGGATGGATGGATGATTGGATGATAGATGGATGGATTATTGGACAATCAGAGGGGCAGATGGACAGTCAGGTAGTTAGGTACAGATGGGAGGATGATAGGATGGATGGATGGTTGGATTCATGGATAGTTGGGCAAGCAGTTTGGTAGTTGGTACAAATGGATGGATGGATGAATGGATGAATGGAATCATGAATTGTCGGACCAGCATAGTTGGTATGGAGGAATGGATGAACAATTTTGAAATACACTTGTTGAGTTTATATAATCACCAGAAAGCCAACAACACAATCAAGAGAACACAACAATTTGAGAGTTTCTCTGAACAGAAAGAAAAGCAGAAGAATCTCCCAGTCGAGCTGCAATCTCAGTCCGAGTGAAGAGCAAACGCAGCCTTTTGTTTATCTGCGTCTATTCAGCTGTCGCGCACACAAAGAGACGGAGGGCTTCAGTCGCAAAGTGACTGTCAGAGACAATAGGAGAGGAGTGGTTCTCTCCCTTCCCATCTTTCTCCGGAATATTCCCAGTTTGTTTTTCCGTTAGCCCTCTCAGACACGTCTTATCGCGCACACGAACAGTCGCCGCATTCAACATGGCCCATCGTTCACGCACAAAAGAGGGAAAATCTATATTTTGTTAGCATTGTGCTTTTTGTGAGCGTTCGAGAAAAGTGAGGATATCTAATATTTGAACACCAGATGTGAACGTTTTTATTTGAAGTCTTTTGGGAGTCATGTGATTTAAGTTGGTACATGATTAGTACAATGTGATATATTGGAATATCTCTGCATTCTTCTGAAAATTGATTTTCTGCTGACTTGTTCAGTTTTGCTTCATCTTTAAATAACCATTTACCAGATATTTTCATTTTTTTTTTACCAAGTAAGGTTCTAAATAAAATGTGTTTTAGTTCTATTTAAATCATGTAGTACAAAAAGCAAGTAAATTCTATTGTTTATTTTTGCGGTTTGAAAAAGTATTATTTTTTTCACTAGAGTCTATCCATCAATAAAAGTGATTTGATTAGAACAGGCCCCACCCACAACTCCATCTTGGACTCCTTAGCTCACGCCCTAAACCCACATCCAATCACCCGAATCCTAATGTCCACCTGAATCTCATCATGCTACTTTCAGATAGACATTTCACACACACACACACACACACACACACACACACACACACACACACACACACACACATCCAAAACACTCAAAGACTCAATCACTCAATCTAATCCGTTTTTCCTCCATTTCTCCATTTCTGAGCCATGGGGACTAGGAGCCAATCAGCATTAGCCGATCCTTCTAGCCAATAGAGCCGCAGTTTGAGGCCAACCAATCACAAGGCAGGACATATAAACACACAGTAACACACCGTGTGAGAAAACTAAAGCGTGTGAAGATGGCGAGAACACGCAATCTCAACACAACCGAACTGAAGCCACCATGTTGTACTGATAACAGCCTGTGATTTGAATCCCATGGGCACAGCAGAACCAAAGGAAGTGTCACGCTGAGCTGACGGTACCGTGATCCGGGCTTTCAAGAGTCAATGCCGTCTCCCTTGAGCAAATTCTCCGAGTTAATGTCCTGTGAGGCGCAGGAAGAAAAATCAAATATTGGCTAATCAACAAAACTTGCAACACAAATGGCTATGATTGCATTCATTAGCCCCATGAGGCATCGCTCTTCCCGCGTCTGACGCTTCAAAGACAATCTCCTGAAGCAAGTCAACAGCAGAGAGACATTTAGTGTAATGTGTTTTTGGAAATTTCCTTTTAATATGTTAATCTCCGATACTCCAACGTGCCCGTTTCGTCGACTCCGGAGCCAGGAAACAGAGACGGAAATAACACGCAACGCATTAAGAGCGAAAACAAACGCTCCCAACCGTAACAATGCAAATACTCTGCCAGACAAATGTTCCAATCCGATCGAGGAACACACACACACACACACACACACACACGAATCAAACAATTTGTGCAATTTTTTTCGCCAATTCATTTCGTTCTATTCAAATTCTAACATCCCATACCTTGATAAAGAGATCTATCAGACTGACACCACAACTACACACACACGGAATTTTAAAACCATATAGGTGGTAATTCTTCACAAACATTTTTTTGTCTTTTCTTTTTCTCTTAAATAAAGACACATCACCAAAAATACACTAAACTGTCCAAGATTTGTTCAGATTGACAGTGGTGTAGCAAGTGACTCACGTTAATAATAATAGAAACAATAACAAATAATAATAGTGGATACAAAATAACAAAAGAATGAAATTAAATACTTTCATACGTTATGAATGTGTGTGTGTGTGTGTAACATATACATTATGTGTATGTATATAATATATAACATATGTATATAACATTCAAATATAACCTGTCTATATACAATTTATGAATATTATATTTATATACGTATAATTTTAAAAATAAAAATATTCAAGATAATACAACTGAACTCTTCACTTTTATTATTTATAAATACAGTAATCTTTTTTTATAATAAATTAATATATACGGTATATTAATGTATTTTTCTTCCAATTCTAAAAAGGGTTTGCAACAATAAGCGATTTCAGCATGAGTCCCGACTAGAGATGAAACAGCAGGAAATGAAGGACTTCTTTTTCATTTTGTCCATGATGATTACAGTAATTGGCTGAGCATTTACGTGACGTCTCGGGCCCTAAATTGACAGCAGCCCCTTCCTGAACGTGGCCTGGGATGACGGCGTCTGGGCGGGAGCAGGGTGATGATTACACCCCATAATTGGGTTAATTTTCTCTGTACATGTGCTTGAATCGACCTTTGGCGAATCAACGGCATTGGGATTTATGAGCACAAACAAAATCAATAACAACTTCTTGTTATTGTGAACGTATTGCAAATGTAATGTTATTACATGTAAATAAATACATAAATATAATGCAAATATATTATTAATAATACTTTTCTGTGAAGGTCACATTAAAATACCAAATAAATTAGTGTATGGAAAGCTTACTGTGTTTTAAAAGATAATACAAAAACACACAATAATAACAACAACAACAAAAACCATAATAATAGTATTAAAAACATACAATAAATAAGTATAAATAATAAATAATAATAAATAAATAAATAAATAAATAATAAATAATGTGTTGCTGTTTTTATTTGTCAAATTGCTATTATTGTTATCACATTTATATTATAATATTGTTATAAATAAATTGTGTATAAAAATAAATCATTAAGCATTAAAATAAAGCAAATAAAAAGTTGTACGCACTGAAAAATAGAAGGTTATGTTATAGTGGCCATGCGTTAGAGGGTTAAACAAAAGACGATAAACCCAAATCAATTCGCTGAAATCATGCAAACCATCTCGCCATGAAATCACAAAACACCGTGCAATCAGAGGAAGCCCCCCGTCCTTTCAGGACGAATTAAGAGGGAGAGGAAAGAGGGGCCGATAATCGCTCCTTGGGGGCAGCAGACGCTCCACTACAGCACTATTGTTCTCAGCTTCAGCACCACGGAGAGCTCTCCTGACCAATCAGAAGGCAGGACGCGGAGGAGTGCCGCCCTTCAACCAATCACAGCCAAAATCTTCTCAAAGCATCTCGGAAAAAATGACTGGCATGTCTCTGAGAAATTTTGTCAGATTGACCTGTTTTTACGATTTATTATGTGACTGCTTAAGCAAATGCAAATGTGTAAACTCTTTACAATAATATAAATAAATAGATACAATAAATTCATTTGTTTAATGTCAAACTTCACAGACTATATATATAAGTATAGAGGTGTGTGTGTGTGTGTGTGTGTGAGACAAAGAGAAAAAAGGTCACACCCCCCATCCTTTTGTTTTTTCCTTCTATTCTAGTTATTTTATCTTTCCTTCCTAAAACAGAAGCACATTGTTCAGCGGTGGGAGGGAGTGTGTGTGTGTGTGTGTGTGTGTGTGTGTGTGTGTGTGTGCGTGCTCGTGGCCCAGGTCCAGGCGCAAGAAAGATGAATGATGGGTCCTAAATGAAATGTCACTCCCAGTAATGGGAAAAGTCAAAGCCGGAAAGCAGGTCACTTAAATTGCAAAAGATACACTTAAGCGCTTTTGCCACAGGCGCATCGGAGTTGACAAAAAAGTTAATATTAGTTGCGCACAAAAAATAGAAATAAGAAATAAACACATTGGCACGGACAACCAAACCCTAAATCATCCAAGCAGAATCAAGCGCAGCATTATTTACGACACGTCTCTGGTAAAAACAGACGCTTTTATTCAAAAGTCAAATTAAATCAATTTTGGGTGGCATAGAAGTTACAAAAAGACAATTTTAAATACGGACAATATGCATAAATAAAAGCATAAGCCGTTTATTGGAAAACATATTACCAATATTTATATCGCTACAAAAATCTGAAATAAACAACCTCCTTACTATTGTATATGTATAATGTCTGCATATGTAAGATATTTTTATACATATGAATTTGTACACATTATATATAAAACACACTGCAAGTAAAAATATTTGTGTGTATCTGTGTGTATACATAGACTTCTTTAAATCTATATTTATAAATGTACAAATATTTTCCCCTATTTATGTACAGTATATGCATATGTATCCATATATATATAAATGTCCCATTTTAGATAACATATGCATATGTATCCATATATTTCTGCAGGAAAAATAAATCTTCTGCAGCATCAGCTACAGTAAAGCTAAATGTCAGCTGTCGTCGCGCTTCGTCTCTTAAGAACATCCCATTTCCATTATTCCGAGCTTCCCATTTGTTCTTTTTCTCAAAGAGCCAGTTTTTCCCAGACAAATCCAGTAAGAGCAAGTGGATTATTTAGCACATCTCTCTCAACCATCAGACACTGACAGACACGAGGGACGACACCTTAAACCCAATTGTTGACGGAATGTGAAAATAAAAGTGCTTACATTTGGTTTTCAAGCTTTAGGGAGTCCTCGTGCTCTCTTTATTCACAAACAGTAAAGCAACAAACCGCTTAAAGTGCATCATCAGAATGTCCAGGACCACTAATGTGGCAGAAATAAAAATACAAGCCAGCAGAAAGAATTAAAATACACATAATCACAGTCCAGAAAATCTAACTTGTCATTCCCAGGAGGCTCCTTAGCTTTCCTTTTTTTCCCTACTAAATTAAATTAATGGTTTGAGCCAAAGGAAGACATGTTTAATGATTCAGCAAAAAAAAAAAAAAAAA